>JADLZN010006058.1:0-147500 GCA_018155175.1 Sinocyclocheilus anophthalmus
CTGTGTCCTGACGAGACTCACGACGATCAGCTGTGTCCTGACGAGACTCACGACGATCAGCTGTGTCCTGACGAGACTCACGACGATCAGCTGTGTCCTGACGAGACTCACGACGATCGACTGTGATTTGACTTGACTCATGACGATCAACTGTGACTAGACTTGACTCAGGAAGATCAGCTGTGACTTGACTGGGCTCATGAATAACAATGGTGACTTGACTTGCCTCATGACGATCAACTGTGACTTGACTTGACTCATGAAGATCAGCTGTGACTTGACTTGGTTCATGAAGATCAGCTGTGACTTGACTTGCCTCATGACGATCAACTGTGACTTGACTGGACTCAGGAAGATCAGCTGTGACTTGACTTGGTTCATGAAGATCAGCTGTGACTTGACTTGGTTCATGAAGATCAACTTTCACATAACGGGGCTCTGTTGTGTCCGCCATTTTGTGAGTATAATCTAGTGCGGGGGCCATTACACGAGTGAGTGCGGGGTCGCGTTCCTCCGCGATACCCACAGTGAATAGAGAGCCAACAGTCAACAAAGCAAAGTCCAAAAAACAACTCAGTGACGAACACGGACCCTCGCGTCTAAGCTCAGATCGTAGAGGTTGATTAAGGCCATCACAAAAAAACTCTATCAAAAGATCTATGGTAGATCAGAATAGTGTGCTATGGCTAAAAATTCGCGAACATAGTTCTCTAGTGATCGCGGGCCCTGTCTAAGGGCTAACAAAATCCTTGCCGTGTCCATACCTGGCCAATGTGCCTCTGAAAAGCTGCTGGATCCTTGTGTGGCCGAGTATTCTGTAATGGACGGAACACAGGAAGCGTGCGGATCCATCTGCAAGGCTTTTATTAATGGCGAATTTGTCAAAAACAGCCATAGGTCCGACAATTGCAACAGTATAAATTATGGGCAGGCAAGAGGATCATCCAAGTACTATGCAAAGGTCCAGGCAGGGGCAAACAGTATCCAATAGGGCGAGACTCGAGAGATAATCAATGTAAACAGGCAGTGATCAGAACACGGGGAAACAGACAAGGCAAGACAAAGAAAACAAGACACTAGGCTCGGTAATGCAGCTAACACTAGGTGAGTGGAAAATGCAGAACAATACTCGGCAGTGAGAGAGAGGAAGTCCATGGCTTATGTAGCATGTCTGATTGGATTCAGCTGTGTGTGCGTGTGATCAGTGCATTCAGCTGTGTTCGTGTAATCAGTGCAATGGTTGATGGGAAATGCAGTCCAGGGTGATGTGTAACAGTCTGCGTGGTGTGCGAGTCAATGTAATGGGAGAGTGACCTCTAGTGGGAATCGGCTTGAAGCCCATGGACCGGATTCGTGACAGTGGACTTCTGTGTTCATGTTAAACCGGTTTCTGCATTAGCAAAACCTTTAAATGTAATGTCTGTTTACACTAAGTGCTAATAGCCATCTTGTTAGCAAAGGCTTGACTGTTAGCAGACAAAATTACTAAAAAAACAGTCAGATAAGTGGGAGAGTAAGGACAGTGGGCTTTTGTGGCGACCAACCCGAACACATATCTGCATTTCTTCTCATTTATTCCATTGTATATGAGCTCAGAGAAGTGTTTATAGTAAAGAGAACATAAGAAAATATAAAAAACATGGAAAGAAAATGTCTAACATGTACATAATTAAAATTATATGTGGTGTCCTCACGTTGATCAGATGTTCTGGTGAATCAACCACATGCAGCTCATATTGTTCCCAAACTCAAAAGCGTGAGTCTCTTCCTGCAGCTTCAAGAACAGCTTTACTGATCAGCAGCTTCAGTGTGATTAGGAGCAGGAGTAGGGGGGGCTTTAGGAATAGACACAAGTAAGGACACTAGAAGGCAGCATCTGTTTACAATGAATAGGATCATATAAAGAATATGTTATTACGTACTGTTTTGTGAAGCACTGCAATACATTGAGGTGTAAGTACTATCTGCCACAATTTACATAAACTATAAATAATATCTCACAGTGTAGGTGATCTCAGGTTTTGCTATCCTTGAGTGATGGAGGAGAAACACACACACACACACACCAGTACTTCATACATATTAATACAGATCAAAATAGCACTATAAAGATCACCTGTGTAATGAATAGTGTGATTAAACTGATTTGTCTTCATAAGACAGACAGTTTGGTTAAAAATACTAACAGTGCAATAAATAAATATTATTTATTTTTCTTGAATGAGGCTTTAAATGATATATGATCATGTTTTTTTGTTCTTTGACATTTTAAATCTCAGTCTAATGATGCATCATACATTGATTTGTACTTTCTCTTTAATAATGGATTCACAGCTAAACTGATCTGATCTGAGAGAGTGAAGAGTGTGTCATTGTTCTCTACAGGTTGAGTGATTGTGGCGTCACAGATGAAGGTTGTGCTGCTCTGGCTTCAGCTCTGAGATCAAACCCCTCACACCTGAGACAACTGAGTCTGTCTCAGAATAAACTAGGAGATTTGGGTGTGAAGCGTCTCTTTGCTCTACTGGAGGATCCTCACTGTAAACTGGAGATACTGTGGTAAGATCATCTCTCTGATAGTCTCATGTCTTTGTCTTCAGTAAGATGTGTCCTTTAATGTAAATTCTGACTAGACACACTAAATCTCAGCACAAATGACTGAAGATGAAGTTCATTTAATTCATCTTCATCACATCACATGAGCTCTTGCTCCTGTTTTTGGCCAACAAACATTTACTGGAGCTTCAGTTGCTTCTGCTAGTTTGATTAATACTCCTTCACCTGCACATCTCTGTGTAAGAGTTTAATGTGTGATTTAGTGATTTCTGTTCAGTTTATAAGATGCCAAACATGACACGATGTGTTTGATCACAAGAGTTAATAAATGAGATGTAATGGGGACCACGTGGCTCCTGTGATGCAAATGTCCTCCTGTAGGTGTTTATTAGAGGAGCAAGTGACTGTTTCTCCAGACAGATCCGTCCTTATATCACTATGAAACAATATCTCACATTCAGCTCTGTGTGTCTGTTCAGTCCTGAAGCATGTGACAGTTTCAAACAGCACCATTGAGCATCAACATGCATAAATCTCATTCTATCAGCAGCAGTTTGTGGCAGTGCTTGTCATTATATATCCTCTCCTGCTCTGAGACCAGAGTCAATAACAAACTAAAGACACTTGAACTACAATTCACATTCTGTCATTGTTCTCTACAGGTTGAGTTATTGTGGCGTCACAGATGAAGGTTGTGCTGCTCTGGCTTCAGCTCTGAGATCAAACCCCTCACACCTGAGACACCTGGATCTGTCTGGGAATAAACTAGGAGATTCAGGAGTGAGATTAATCTCTGATCTGAAAGATGATCCACATTATAAACTGGAGACAGTATACTATTGTGAGTATATTGATTTTTAAATCTTTTAAAATGGCCAAAGTTTAGTAACAGGCCTCATATGTGTGTAACTGGAGAATATAAGATAATAATTCAGCTCCACTTTAGTCTCTGTACTTTAAACTGTGTTTAATTCTGTGATGATCTATAAATAAATGAATATTTTCATCTCTGTGTGTAAATGATAAAGAGAGAGTTGTTGATCATTCACTGTTATTAATCTATGATCAGTTGTTCATTCATATCTCTGGCTGTAATATGAATATACTGTGTTTTTCTGAAATGGATCTGCTGATGTGATGTGACAGCAGTAATGTCTCATACTCATATGTGACTGTCTGTGTGTTTATTGTAGGACTCTCATTATTTAGACGTCAGTCCAGTTCTCTCAGGATCAGCTGATGGTGAATAAGAGCCGCTGCAGAGACGTCACAGTCACACAATCTGCAGAGACTGAAGACACAGAGACACACAGCATCACACTGTCATGTGTGTCATCTTTCACTGTGTTGTTTTATAGGTAATGACCATGTAATTGAGTGCAGAATCAATTTGGATTCACTAGATATTGTCTACAATGTAGATCAGGGGTGTCAGACATACGGCCCACAAAGATGTCCAATCTGCCCCCCGGATGATTTGAACAATAATATAAAATACTAAAAAAAAAACACAATGAAAATTAAATAAAGTGTATTTGTGTCAAAAACTGCTCCAAGACATGGATTGAAGTTCCAAACGCAACTTTAATAAGGGTAATCCACAATCGTAATCCAAATACATTTACATTTAGTCATTTAGCAGACGCTTTTATCCAAAGCGACTTACAATTGGGGAATACATAAAGTGATTTCTTAAAGAGGCAAACAGACACAGGAAGTGCTCATAATACCAAGTTTTAGGCATTGTTCACATAAGTACAAGCTAGAAAGGGAAGGAATTATAAAGAAAAAATGTAAAAAAAAAAAAATTTTTAAGGATGAAGTAAAGTAGCGTCGAAATAGATGAGTTTTCAGCTGTCGCCTGAAAAGTGTCAGGGATTCAGTATTCCGGATGGGGTGGGAAGATCATTCCAGCAGCCAGGAACGGTGAATGAAAATGTTCTGGAAAGTGATTTTTGAGCCTCTCTGTGATGGTACCACGAGGCGTGGCTCTCACTAGACGATCTCAGACTTCTGGATGAGATGTAGATTCCGTAGTATAAGTGGGAAGTAGCGGGTTTCTGATCTGTGGCTGTTCTATATGCCACCTCAATTTTCTTGAACAGATGTGAGCCGCAACCGGGAGCCATGCAGTGAGACAAAGAGAGGGGTGACATGGCACAGCCAATAACCTATAGCAGGGCAATTGCTCAAATCGAAACTACAGTTGGCACTTAAGTGCAGGAAGGGAGCAATGCAGATAACACAGGCTCCTTCTAAGCCGACGGCTATTATTATAATTACCACTAAGTGCAATCAAAAATACAATCAGCGAAAATACAAAGTAGAAATAGGTAGAAAACACAATATTCCTTCCTAGCAGCAAGTAATAATTTAAACCACAGATCTACAAACAAGTATTAAGCAAAACACTCACGCCCTGCCTTCCGTCTCTTCTGTTGACTAATCGCTTCTCCAGGCTAAGTACCAGGCAAAGGGTCAAACAATCCAAACAACAGAGTCCCAAACACAGGCAAACAGGGAAATCCAGGAAACCAGGCACAAGATCAAAACCATAACACATGTAAACAGAGAGAGAGCTCAGACATGCAGTGTAACACAAACAAAACTTCACAATTAGAGAGTGAAAGCACAGTGCTTATAGGTAACAAATATTAAATAAATATATTATAAAAAGAGGGATGCACGAAAGAGCCAGAAGTAGAATAGAGAAGTTATTAACAAATCAATCTATAACAAAAAAAAAGAACAATGTAGAATGTAACAGTCAGGAATTTGCTGTCCGTGCCCCTAAGCTTATTAATCTGTTGTTTACCCTCTTCATATTTAAGGAGAGATCCAATGTCGGACATCTCTTATGATTCTCAAGGGTGTAGATATTAGTAGAAACACGATGACATGTCCCTATAAATATCAGACACTACTAAATTGTCTCTAGCAATTATTTTGATCCCCACAAATGCCAAAAATCAAACCTACACCCTTGGTGAGGTTACATGTAAAGTATCACCACTGCAGGATGTTTTACAGTAGGCTTCAATAGCGATTGTGTGTGGTACAGATGTGCTACATCATCACGAGACATGAACAGTTCTTTCTTAAACACCAAATAGCATATTTAGTGAACATTAATGTTATTCATCATAATAACAAATCAATGCTGAGTCTATGAGTTTGCTTGGTTGTGCTCCACAAAATGGCGTCATTTCAAATTTATATACTGCAAAAATTATGTGATTAATAAGTACATATGTAATAACATATTTTTTTCACCATTATTTTAACTCATCAAATTAATTTAACAAATTTCAGCTTCATTTGTAAGTGAAAGATCTGAGGATCCTTAAATGCAGCCTGGGTGTGTTTTTTTTTTTCACGAGCAGCATCAACATACATTTTGTTGTGTCTTGTTTTGGTTTATTTCTTTATGTTTATATTTTATTTAATCATTATTAATTTATTCTTCATTTCTTTAGTCTATTTAATCTTTATTAGTTAATCTTTTATTTCATTTAGTCATATAATAATTTATAATAATCATTATAGTCATTTATTTACCCATTTCATTGATTCATTAATTGATTAGTAATTTTTTGTTGTTGTTTTTTATATTATTTTTCTATTGTTTAGTTTTATGACTGTGTGTTTCAAGGGCTGTTTGTCTTCATGAATAAGAGATAAAAGGGAATGTTTATGGAAACTCAAGGATTATGGGATGTTGTTTTGAAGCAGTTTTGGTATAACAATATTTGTTGAATTAGTGTTCTTCAGATAAATTCTGAGCATTGAAACATACGCAACTAAGACTATTCAATAAACTCTGCTCCTTTTTATCATCATCACTTCATCTCCTGCTTTTTCTCTTCATTGGCTTTTTCCTCAGTCAACATCTTTGCTGATAGAACACTGTTAACAGGTTTTTGGTATTTTGTGTACCAGACAAGACCTCCTGTTAACAGGTTTTGGGTATTAGACAACTCTGCCGACTAGTCGTTCTGTTACTAGACAAACCAGATATTTTCTGACAGGATCTGGCGTCCGGGGCTGGATCTTAATTATCTGGCATCGAGGCATGATCTATCATAAGTTAGCCTATACAAGGTTCAACTTGATTTTTAAAGTCAATTTAATGTAGGTAATTTAAGTTGAAATGACGCGTAATAACCAGTGGCAGAGCTAGAGTTTTATAAATGGGGTGGCCAGGGCTAATTCAGGGGATCCATAGAAATTCAGTGTATAACGCCAGTGTGGCATAAAAGAAAATGAATAAATCAATTGCTGATTGCTTCACATTACCCCACATTAGCTATACAGGTGCATCTCAATAAATTAGAATGTCGTGGAAAAGTTCATTTATTTCAGTAATTCAACTCAAATTGTGAAACTCGTGTATTAAATAAATTCAATGCACACAGACTGAAGTAGTTTAAGTCTTTGGTTCTTTTAATTGTGATGATTTTGGCTCACATTTAACAAAAATTAATACACACTTTCACAATTTGAATTGTTCAGGAATTATTTACAAACTTGCAATTCAGAACGTTATTTTTTTCTCAATTTTTCTAAACTAAACTGCACAGGGAACCCTATTGAAGTAACAATTGATTTGTATTGTATTTTATTATTGTATTGTATTATAATTTTTAAAAAAAATGATATGGGTATAAATGTTATTTTTGCAAAATTCTCCTCTCTAGTGTACACTGACACTGTATGACACTGAATGGATTTTCTGAGGTTATGTGACAATGTTTTCAAGCTGCTGTCTTTCCACGGTTGAAACACTGTAATGGAATAGGTCTGCCCATAATGCCCATCATGCTTGGCAGGGATTCAGACGTTTAGCCTCCCGTAGATACTGGAGATTCTTATGGTTGGTCAGTACGGTGAATGGATGGGCTGCCCCCTCCAGCCAATTCCTCCACTCCTCTAAGGCAAGCTTGATGGCCAGGAGTTCTCTGTTGCTGATGTCATAGTTAATTTCCGCCGGGCTGAGCTTCTGTGAGAAGAAGGCACATGGATGGAGTCTGGCTGGGTTCCCCTGCTGCTGGGACAACACTGCCTCCACTCCTGTAGTGGAGGCGTCAACTTCCATGACGAATGGGAGGTCGGGATCTGGATGGACTAGGAGGGGGGCGCTAGTGAAGGCTCTCTTGAGGGAGGAGAAAGCTTCTAAGGCCGCGGGTGTCCAGGACAGAGATTTGGGTTTCCCTCGTAGTAAGCTTGTAAGTGGGCTGGTGATCTTGCTATAGCCTAGAATGAAGCGACAGTAAAAGTTTGCAAATCCGAGGAATCGGTGGAGCTCCTTAATGGTAGTGGGTTCTGGCCAGGAGGTTATAGCTTCCACCTTCCCCTCGTCCATCTGGATACCGCTACGATCAATGTTATACCCCAGGAATTGCACCGTGGGTTGGTGGAAGGTACACTTTTCAGCCTTGAGGAATAGTTGGTGCTCTCAGGCATTGGAGGACCTCCGCAATGTGCTGGCGATGTTCGGCCTGGCTCCGGGAGTAGATGAGGATGTCATCTATGTAGACAATGACGAATCGATGAAGAAACTCCCGGAGCACCTCATGCATGAAATCCTGGAATACGGAGGGGGTGTTGGCAAGTCCATAGGGCATGACCAGATACTCGTAGTGGCCAGTAGGGGTCACAAAGGCAGTCTTCCATTCATCCCCCTCACGTATCCGGATGAGGTTGTAGTCCCTGCGGAGGTCCAACTTGGTAAAGATGGTAGCACCACAGAGATGTTCAAGGGCATTTGGGACGAGAGGAAGAGGATATCGGAACTTGACGATGATGTTATTTAGTGCTCGGTAATCTATACAGGGCCTCAAACCTCCGTCCTTCTTGGCCACGAAGAAGAAACTCGATGCAGCAGGTGAGTTAGATGGACGGATGTAACCTTGACCCAGCGCCTCCTTGATGTATTCCTCCATGGCCTTCTGCTCAGGAAGCGACAGTGAATAGATCTTTCCACGAGGCACTGGTTCACCCGGGATGGGATCTATGGCGCAGTTTCGGGCAAAACACATCGTTGAAGGGGGCATAGCAGGCTGGAATGTTTATGAATTGCTTCTCGATGGGACTTTCAATGGAGGTTGAATACATGGGAAGGACCTCTGTGAGTTTCTTGGCTGGTGATGGAGTCACGGGGAAGCAGTCTGGGAAGCAATCCTTGCCCCACTTCAGGACTTCTCCCGTCTTCCAGGACAGTATGGGATTGTGCTTTACCAACCACGGTCGCCCTAAGATGATGTCCGCAGTAGATCCTTCCAGAACCAGAAGATGAATGTCCTCCAAGTGAAGGAGGCCCAGGCGAAGAGTGATGGGGCCCACACGATATCGTACATGTCTATGACATAGTGGTGTTCCAGTTATCGACTGGACTTGGTAGACTGTTTCAGTGGTGGTAGCTTGTAACTTGAGCTGGCAGCAGAGGTTCCTGGAGATGAAGTTTCCTGCTGACCCGGAGTCGTTAAGGGCCGATACTGAAAGAGAAACATCAGAAGCAGTAAGCATTACACAGGTAGTGAGTGGTTCCATCTTAAAGATATCAGGTTGAATCACACTCACCAAGGGACGTGGAGGGTGAAGGGGTCATGACAAGATCATATGCCCCTGAGCTCCACAGTATAAACATAGACCCCGGGTCAGCCTTCTCTGCCGCTCAGCGGAAGATAACCATTGCTTTTCCACAATCATGGGTTCTGGTGCTGGATCTGGAGGGTAACTGGGCTCTGGTCGGCGGAGATAGGAGGTTGTGGCGGGGACTGGTGTTGCTGCTAAACAGGACTGCATGCGGTTTGAACAACGGATGGATAACTGAATGAATCTTTCCAATTCAAATGAATCATCATATGCAGCGAGCTATAACCGAAGCTGGGGCTCCAGCCCCTCAATGCAAGTAGTCAGCAGCGATCTCTAATTCCATCCACTTGCTGCTGCGAGAGCTCTGAACTTCAGCGATTTATGTTCGGAAAAAAAAAACACAATGTTGACCTGGTCCACTCTGTTGCAGGTGATAGAGTTGTTCTCCTCTTTTTCTCGCTCTCCCACAGCGCGGTATCCTCCAAAGCCTGTCCTTTCCAACAGAACCTCGTGAAATGTACTAAAAATTCTTAATTTTACTGTTGGGGCTTTCGCCTGTGCCAGATCGTCTCCGCCCCACTGGCCCCGCAGTCCGTCGCACGAGATATAATAAAAAGCAATTTTGGAGGTGTCAGGGGGATAGGATTGCGTTGCATTTGAACGTGAGCAATTACACTGCAGGAGGACCCCATTGGCACTCCTCTCGTCCGATCCCCGAGTAGGCGCCGTGTCGGGAGGATCGTCGGGTAACTGGCGATGATGGTAGTTAGAAGTGCTGGTTGGATGGAGGAGGTGAGGGGTGGAGGGCGCGGTGCCGGTGATGTTGACGATGCCGGTTGGAGGGGTCCGAAGGACGTTTCGTAGTGATCACAAGCTCCTGAAAAATGGTCTGGGTGGTCCAAATAAATATCGATCACAACAACTGTCGCCCGTCGTGTTGTTCTACGTCTTCTTGTAACTCGAATTAGTGTCTAGACCAGACCCAGCAAGGTTAGCTATATCAATCATGTTTATTTGGTCACAGAGGGGACGGGGTGGAGTATCCAGGTGATGTACACGGTAGTGTATAGTTCGTATAACAGTTTAAGATTTGAATGAGTGAATGAACAAGCTCCTTTCTTTCAGTACGGAGATGGCACACGGGAAGAGCAAACACCATCAGCGATCAAGTGAACTAGGGGAACAGGAGACCTTAGTTAAGTAATTAAAAGCAGGGAAGATACCTCAATGGAAGTAAAACAGACAGCAAGTCGCTATAAAATCATAGTCCCTCTAGAGTGTAAACCGGGACATACATGGTGGCGGATGTGTGTGCTTTTATAAGGCCTCGTTGGTGTTGGTGAGGTGCTTGATTAGTGACAGGTGCAGGTGCTCAGTACTCAGGTGATAGAGATCGTTGTGATTTGGTGGTGGTGGAGCCTGGCCGATCTGTTACACACATTATGAATGATTCACAGGAATCAGACATTTTATATAATTTAATGTATCTTTCACGCTCCGTCAGATGTGTCGTGCAATTTACCTGTTTCATGCTAATTAGAATGCACTCCTGCTTCACTTGAACTGTCACACCACTAAAGAGCTCCAAAACTATATTGTTTGAATTTCTTTAAAAATGACAAAATTTGAAAGCTGAGAACTTGTTTCACACCGGAAGTAACCTGCTCTGTCTTGTTTGTCCTCTTTGCTCTGCAATGTTTTTCACTTCGTAAGGAAATGATTGTGTGGTGGGAGAGAGTTTAACCGAGGCTGGAAGGAACACCAGACATGTCGCATCCTTGAGTTCGAGACAAAAATAAATGCTTCTTTTTTTCAATACGATTAAACAAAGAAAATGAAATAGTAGCATATTAAGTGCGGTGGCACCCGATCAGATATCAAGGGTGTTCACTGGCTCCACCACTGATTAGATAAAGCCGTGATGGTGTCACTCCAGGATCAGCAGCTGAGCTTCAGCACACCCTGAGCACTGGACAAACATCTCAGCGTTTCACTGGCGTGACATTAACTGCTTCACCGGGTAAAGAAGAAGCCCATGTTATTGGCCACCTTCTCAGACTCCTGCAGATAATTCAATATAGCAATATTCCAGTAGTCTCTCTCCAGGAAATCTGATTGGCTTCATCCACACCATATTTTGTCTTGAGGAACATAAGAGACATCTTGCTTCCTTGTGTGAAATAAGCTGGTATTATTATTATTTCTTATGCGTCTTGATCCTATATACTTTTAATTACCAAAACCTGCATGATTAATGTACAATGTTTGGATCATGAATGTTTCATTTGCTTTGATATACTGGACACAGGACACAAAGTAACATGCTCACATAAAAATCTCTTTAATATCTCAACTATCTCTCCTAAATCATTAAATGGAGATTAAACTTCAGCTGAGATGTTGTTTCTCAAATATGTTGACAAATAAACAGACATAATCTCGTGTCTCCTGTAGAGTTTCAGATGAAATCTGAACAATATCTGTGCTCATTTTTGCCAATACGCAAACATCTGCAATCAAAAATCTCATTACCTCAATATTGATTCAAATGTTACTCATCTAATTAGTATATTAACCTTTTTTTTTCGTCTTGAACTCATAGTTGTGTGAGCTTGAAACTATAATAGAACTTAAAACAAACAAAAGAGAAATGTCTTGTTTGTTATTACTGTAGTCAATGATTTCTGCAAACTTTGGTGTTTACTGTCAGCAAATTCAAGTTACTTTCAAGTATTTCGGCTATTCAGTGTTTTGGCAGAAAACTAGCTGTTTCTTTACAGCCAAATGAACTTCGTCTCAGTCTGAATCACTCTGTTCGTGTTTTAGTGGCTGTAGTGTATTAGACACACAAACACTGACCTCCAGTGATCGAGAGGAGTTAGTGACACTTCTGATGCTTTGTGTAGAGCTTTGTAAGTCTTATTCATTTTATTACATTGTAAAGACAATGAACCGGTTGAATAAAAACGATACAACCGATTCGTTCGATTCATTCAAATGGTGTTCCCAAAGTCCATGGCGCAGCTTTTAACACTTTCACTATTTAAAGGTAGGCCTAGATCAGGGTGCCCAACCCTGTTCCTGGAGATCTACCTTCCTGCAGAGTTCAGCTCCAACTCTGATCAAACACAATTGAACCAACTAATTAAGGAGCACTTGATAATTACAGACAGTGTGTATGATCAGGGTTGGAACTGAACTCTGCAGAAAGGTAGATCTCCAGGAACAGGATTGGCACCCCTGGCTTAGATATTTAGTTAAATACGCTGCTGTTGTTTGCTTAATCCAGCCTAAGTGTGTTTTGATGCTTTAAGCGGGTTTTTGAGGCACTTGACAGCTAGTATCTATCTTTTATTTCTCTATGGCACTTAAAAACATTCAAGTCTTGTACTGTGATTTTTCTGCTGCTTACACACAGGCCGGGGCTAGTTGTCAACACAGTAAGTGGTCACACATGAGTCTCTCCATCACGCTGAGTCTGTTTGACAAGAAAATTATATTTTAGTGTTTTATTTAAAATTAACATTGAATTCAATCTGTTAATTAGTAACTTTCACAAATAATTACAAGCAAACTGAGTAAGAATAGTTTTTTTCGTAAATCCTGCTCTGTTTTTTGCTTTTCTTTTGCAGTAGTGTAAACTGCTTTGGTTTGTTCATTTGTTTCATTACTATTTTTGGTGTTTATAGCGAATTCTGTTCTTCAAACTAAATTTCTGTTTATTTTTTTTTATTTGTAATTTTATATAATTTATTCATTCCAGTTAGGCCTTCTGCTTTTATTGCACTGCTTTTATTGACCCCAGTGTGACAACATACCCCTATTAATGTCAAAGTGTTTGAATGTGAATTGAGAATGTCTTTTTTATCCAGCAGGTAAAAAAAAAGTGTAAATGTTTGGGTATGAAGCTGTAGTTTTTGTAGTTTTAAGGTTTGTGTCTGTACAGAAATTGGCTCACAAAAATATTCACATGAGGAAAAAAATGTGACAACTTGCCCCACCTTTCCCTACAGTGGTTGTCAGGTCTCAAATATGATAGTAAAATCCATTGTTTTGATTTCAGGAGAAGCAGAAGAGGTCATTCTTGTTTCTTGAGTTGTGTTTGAATCCTCGAGAGTAACGTGTTGTTCTTGTGTGACTGAACATGTAAAAATCACACTGGGCCTCATTTACTTCAGTACTGTGTGTTTTTAAACCATGTATATTTTATGGTTTGAGGTTTTAAAGAGTTCTGATACTAAAGTGTTGCTGGCTTCATGAAGTGAGGCTATAAATCAGTTTTCCCCGCTGTGTGCCCCGAAACATAAGGACGAGGAGAACGCCAAGAAAACCTGTGATGTTCATCGAGTGATATTTTTATAGTCCTGTTAAAACTCATGTCTATCCTTTCATGATTTCAATAAATAATACACAAGAAGGAAAGAACACCGTGTTAGTATAATCTGTTGTATGTGGACGATTCCCTGCAGACTGGGTGTTTTAAACAGAAACGTGGAGCTTTATTAGTGGTGTTTGCATAGAAAGGAGTTGCTGGTGTTGTTCACGCTTGAGTTCAGGGATCTGAACAAACTCAAGAGCTGAAGTATTAAACCACACAGTCATGATTATGATATAAACGGTGAAGAAATCCCGCAGACTGTGTTTGCACAAGGTTTCTGCTCATAATGAATCAGTTTCATGATTGATATGATGATTTCTTCCATCCTCTTAGAGGACGTTTCAAAGTCAGACAGAGATTTCTGAAGTTCACGTCTGGCACAGATAGAGACTTTTCTCCATCACGGCACGCAGAACAAGCACAGATGTGTGGTATTTATCAAAGAAGATGGTTGAACACAAAGGTCTCCGAGGCCTTGCCATGTTCTGCCATCCGTTCATGGATTTTAAAGGAATAATTCAACCCAAAATGAACTTTTTCTCATTTACTCACCCTTTTGTCTTCTAATACTTGATTGTGTCAAACACAAAAGACGATGTTCGGCAGAATATCTGAGCTGCTAAATTTATTATGTGATTTATTTACATTGGTTGAGTAAATAATTAACTATTGCTTTAATTGGTCACTGAATCCTTCTTCATATTGTCTTATTGATTTTTGTTTGGGACAAGTTGAATTTTATATGCATAATATCAAAGCTGAATACTGAAACATATATCAAGAGTGTGTTATGTTATAATTTAATTCTCTTTTTTGTTTAATTAAAGTTCTTATGTGACAAGTTATACTGCAAATGTAACGGTTTTATAAAATGTATTTGCTCAATTTTATTACAATTACTGAAGTATGTTTTACAAGAAAACTATTTCAGTAATTTTACTTTAAAAAAAAATGTTTTGAATTCAATGTGTTACTTGCAGTGGTTTTGTAATTATTTAAGTTACTAATTATTGAGGGAACCTATCCTACAGCTTATAAATATAGAGACACTATATTTAATACATACACACTGCCATTAAAACATTTTGGGATCAGTAAGATTTAAAAATAAAAACAAATTAAGAAGTCTCTTCTGCTAACCAAGGCTGCATTTATTTGATCTAAAACACAGAAAAAAACGTTAAATTGTAAAATATATAATTGCATTTAAAACAACAGATTTCTATTTTAAAATTAATAATATAATTTTTTTCCTGTAATCAAATCTGAAATTCTCAGCCATTAATCTCTTTTTAACTTTTTATTAATCAAAGAATCCTGAAAAATGTATCACGGTTTCCACAGAAATATTGTGCAGCACGACTGTTTTCACACAGAACACAGCTATTTTACATTTGTTATATTTTACATTTTTTACTGCTTTTTGATCAGTTAAATAAAGGCAGCCTTGCTGAGCTGAAGAGACTTCTTGGTAACACTTTATTTTAGGGTCTCTTAACTAGTTGCTTATTAGCACGAATATTACTAGAATATTAGCCATTTATTAGTACTAATTAAGCACATATTAATGCCTTATTCTACATGACCTTATTCTACATCCCTACTCTTACCAATCCTAAACTTAATTTTAATCGTACTAATATTAATAACGATAGAATTAATTAGGAATTTATTGAGAGAAAAGTCGTAGTTAATAGTGAATAAGTGTTCCCTATTCTAAAGTGTTACCGACTTCCTTTCAAAAACATTACAAATCTTACTGATCCCAAACTTTTGAACAGCAGTGTATATTATTCCCAATTTAATAGTTATTATAAAAATGAATTCATCACACTGCAGCACCATATAAATGAACTAGTGAAGCCAAATGAGTTGTGTGAGTGGTCAGATGTGTAAAAACATACAGTTGCTCTTATACGTTCATATACAGTACATTACAACTTTAGAAAGAAAAGAAAAACAAGTTAATAGACATGCAACATGCATGTGCACTCTGAATTCCTTCTTTTCTAGACAAACTATAGAATAAATCACAACTCTATTCTCAGCAGAGTACTGAGCGGATCAAACGGTCAGAATGTTCTGATGGTTTTACAGCCGGTTTATTGACGGTGCTGTTATATTTCAAGCCTCAGTCTGTTTGTGCTTCCACGGTGACGCTGGTGAGTTAGCTCTGACATTAACAAGAGTTTGACACTGAATCATTTCAGCAAGAAGTGCTTGTGTTTGAGCAGCAGAGGATGCTGAATCTCTACTGACTCCTGCAACAAGATCAATCCTGTTAAACATGCTCAGTTTATTACTAACACTCTTGATTTGCTGAAAGCAGCCACTGTAGAAAACAACTGCAACAAGATGCAAACATTCAACCAGAAGACACTTTGTGAGGATTGTTACACATTACAGTGTTTGCAGCAGCTCTAGATTGAATTAAATTATTTTTTTCCCCCCAGTTTCAGTTCGTTTTAAAGGAATAGTACACCCAAAAATGAAAATCAATTCATTCTGTCAAGTTGTTTCAAACCTCTATGAGTTACTTTCTTCTGTTGAACACAAAAGAAGATATTTTGAAGAATGTTGGTCCCCATTGACTTCCGTAGTACGGACAAAAATACGATGGAAGTCAATGGGGACCAGGAACTGTTTGGTTACCAACATGCTGTGTTCTATTCAGTTTATTCCATTAGGTTTTCTTTACTTGGTCCTAAAACGTTCTTAAAAAGTCTTCCATTTTTCTTCATAAAACCTAAATGTAGCATTTTTAGACTGCAGTTATTAGATGTTGATTCTTTAGTGCAGCAGCATAAATCAAGACTGTTGAGTTTCATGATAATATATACAGTAGTAAAGCTTTTAATTTACACAGAAGTAAAGACTTTAGCTTAAACGCGACCAGTGTTCTGCTGTGGCTGAGGTGTAAATGCAGATGTAGTTTATTGCTGATTTGATGGATGTGTCTTTAACGGTTCTCTCCACATGTGACGGGCCTTTCAGCTCTTCCTTGCGTTCAGTGGTTGAAGCGTGAAAGCAGGGCGGCTGGGAATCGATAAATCGTTCTCTCTGGATTCTTGCTGAGTCGGCTGCCACTTTAACTCTGAGAACTGGCCCGAAGCTCAGAGACACGCGTGTGTCCGAGTCTGACGTCCGGCAAACTGCACAGCAGCTCCATTAAATGCTATTTTAGAGACACAAGGGCCAGCTGCATCATTCATTTGTACATTTTAGCAAGTTTGAGACTTAAAAACATAACTGTAGTTTCAGAATTCATGACCATTTCCTGAAGTTCCAACCTTACCAATTTTTCTATGTGCATTTTGAGAAGGAATATTGCATGGGGATTCCAAATAAAATATTTAAATTAGTGCTGTCAAGCGATTAACTGCATGCAAAATAAAAGTGTTTGTTTATGTAATATGTGTGTGTGTGTACTGTGTATATTATATGTATAATACCTACACCACAGACGATATAGTTAGAATATTTACATGTACATATTTATTTGATATAATGATATTATATATAAATATATGAAAAATACAAATTAAACAATTGTCTTCAATATATACATGCATTTGGTGTGATTGATTTGTATTTTGATTGCTAATAAAGCTACACAGTACAAATATATTATGCAAGCATATAACTTTTATTTTGGAATGCGATTAATCACGGGAATCTGTTAACAGCACTAATTTAAATGTTTACATTGACAAAATAACGAATAATAAGAATATACATATTGAACTAATATTTTTTTTAATAAGCAAAAGGTATACTTATCAAGTATACAACTGCCATGGCAAGGTAAGAAAAAATATATTTGATGATAATAATTTTAAAAAATCATTCATTTAAAGTTACCCTACAGGTGCAATACTAATGGTTTACGTATTAAATGTTTCGCTTTCAAACAGTCAAACCCTCAAATTTAAACATTGCAATCCCAAGATTTTAATTTTAATTTTATTTTGTTATTTTTTTGTGGGGGTGGAGGGGGGGGGGGGATATGGTGAAATGCTTTGTAAAATTCGACATGGTGAAAAAAAAATTATGCAAGTTCCCGAACTTTTTGTCAGCTGAACACCTTTGATGTAAATATTTTCTGGATGCTCATGAGATTGCTAAGGAATATTAAATAGTTATCAAAAACATTTGCTATTCACGGTTTCTCGGATGTGGGGTAGTGTGCACACTGACGTGCAAGTAAACTAATAAAACCATATTGTTTTTTGTTTTTCATTAAAACTATTTGAATGAAATAATAAAAACACAATAATAATAATTGTTGTTGTTTTTTTAACTTTTGTTTTAATAATTTATTAAAAAAATGAAGAAGTAAGTTACTGTGTACTGCAAGGTTTAAAGAAACAAAAAAGATTTAATTATAACATTATTTTTATTTTATATACCAGTTAGCTTACTAAGGTTTAAGTCGTAAATTCTTAACTTTCAACACTTTGAATGAAACTATTTAATCCCCCAGAGATTTAAATTTTAAAGTTAAATATTTGAATTAATATTTTCAGAAATGTAAAAACATGTGTTATCATTGGTATCTGATGTGGTTAATGGTACATGATGACATGCAAGTAAACAAAATATTGAATATTTTATTATTGTGTATTTATTATTATTTTTTTAATTATTATTATTTTAATTTGGTTTTGTTTTTATCTAAAGAAACATTAAATGTAGTAATAACAACAACAACAGCAACAATTATAAATGATAAAATAATCTTTCATTTTAACAAATGAAAAAATGAAGAAGGAAATTACGTTGTTTGTAAATACAATTGAACTGCATTAAATAAAATATAATTATGATATTAATGGATTTTACACTACAAGTTACCATACTAATGTTACTTATGTAACAATCTTTTATTTTGGGGGAATACCAATGAAGTGATGTAAAGGTGTCTCTAAAAACGAGAGAAGTAAATTTAACTCTTAAATACGCAGCACAACAACAGATTATATAATTATTTAAATTGTAGTATCAAATAATTGCATAAGCTACAGTATATAGTGATTATCCTGTAGATGTTCCAGTAATATCAACAACTTCTTGGAGAAATAAACCTCTTATTTTAAATCCAGGATTGTGAAGTGCTTTTGAAGATATCAGCTTTTTCTCCTCTGAAAACAGCTTTATGCAGGTGAGCTGTGATTTATGTGTTGAGTATTCAGCATATTTTCCACATGCAGGAGAGATTTATCAACCTTCCTCCAGTCCGAGCTATCGTTTCATTTAATCAATCATACGCGTCTGAAAGCTGAGTGATGTGGGTTTAAGCGTCTGTTCCTCTCGAATCAATCTGAGAGCAAAATAAAGCAGCACGTTTGGAGTGTTAATCAAACGTGTGGAGCTCGGATTGATTTGATATAAACCAACAATTTGAACTTTAGAGTTCTGACCTGAGAGTTTCCCTCAGAGAGCGTTGATAGATGGGACACTCGTTCCTGTTCTCAACAACATTTGGGGCTCTGCAGCTTCACAGAATGAGTGTCTGCATGAGTGTTGATGAGGACGTTTTTACCGCTGGGGTTTAAAGGAGGAGTTCTACCAAAAAAATGAATATTTACAGAAATGTACTCTCCTTCAGACCATCCGAGATTAGCATGAGTTTGTTTCTTCATCAGGTTTGGAGAACTGTGTCACTGCATCAGTGTCTCAGTAATGGATGCTCTGCAGTGAATGGGTGCCGTCAGAATGAGTTAAAACCATCTTAATGCTAGATTTGTTTCAGCTTTTGTCTTCTCCAGATGTGGATTATTGTGATGTTTTTATCAGCTGTTTGGACTATGATCACAGAAGTTTGGCCAAATTGTGCAGCCCTACAAACAAACACAAGAATTTATAATGAATAAATATAATAAATGTATTAATAGTAATTTTGAATATTATTACTGTTATTGTTATTGTTGTTGTCATTATGAAATAATTCTAAACAAATACAAATAATAAATATTACTAATGTAATATTTTACTGTTAATAAATGCATTTCTATTATTAAATGATACTAATAATAATGATGTAATAATAATAGCTTTAATAGTAGTTTAAGAAAAAATATTATACTTGTAATATATTATTAATTATTATGGCGTAAATACAAACATTTGTCAATAAAACAAACTAAGAGGAATATACATACTGCAATATTTCAATTTGATAAAAAAAGAGTAAGTAAGAAAAATAATAAATTATTATACGATTAAAATAGATATATTTATTTTATAAATTAAAACAAAAATAAAAATATACTATTGTAATATTTACTGTTAAATAATAGCATTTATATAATAATAATAATGATATAATAATAATAATAATAATATAGCCCATGCAATAGTAGTAAGAAAAAATATTAGTAATTGTTAATATTATTATTAATTATATGGCACTAAAATACAAACATTTCTAAATAAACAAAACAGGAATATCAATACTGCAATATGTATATTTCACGTTAAATAAAAAAACAGTAGTTAAGAAAAAAATATTATTATTACATAAAAGTATAAATATTTCTAAATGAAAACAAAATAAGAAATATTACTATTGCAATATTTCACTGTAAAATAAAACCTGTATTTAAGGAAACATATTTTGGATTAAGAAATTAAGTCTTATTATCATAATTTTCAAACATTAAACCATTAAACTTTTTTTTTTTAATTCAGATGGTTGCTTTCATCTAAAATATGAGTCCATAATCCATAATAATGCTTTCTCCATATTGATTTATAATCAATATCGATTTATAGCCAAATTCAGCAGCCCTAATTTCTTTTTCACATTGCATCTTAAATTGCAATCACAATTTTTATCAGAAAATTATTATTTAATCCCCAAATAATGCAGCCCTATTGTACCTACTTATTTTTTCCAACTTTCAACTTTTTTTTACTTTGATGTAGCTTAATTGAGAAAGTTAAGGCTAAATTTAGTTTTTACACATTTCATGCAATGTTGATGTTCATGCTTGCCATAAAACACTGTATTTGACTGATTTATGAGGTGTGCAAACAAACTGCAGTAAAATGCATCAATAAACAATACAATTTAAATACAAAGCATCAATGACACACCTAACACTCATCGTTGTGTTCTTCATTTTGTTGCATTTGGCACAAAAAAAGGAGATATCTGAAACTGTTCATCATGTAAAAACAAGCAGTCCACAAAAACCAGACTGTAAATCTAGTGTTACTCTGTTTGACACGAAAGAGTTGAGTGAATGTGTAAAAGTACAGAACTGTATAACATTCAGAAATCTCTCGCTCAGTTGTGAGCTGGTAATATTTTTAGCAACCTTTCTCAACAAATGTCTGAAAAGCAGAGCTGTTAATTGACTGCTATCGTGACCTCTCCGGGCCGCTCACCTTAACTCTGAAATCTAATTAAATGTGAGGAAACTATAGCAGCCTGACATCTCCAGAATGGATCGGAGATGTTCTCATTTGCATGATTATAATAATAGCTCTGACACTAATGCATGCGTGGAATATTTCAAGCCAGTCATTAGAACTTATTTGAAGAATGGAGCAAATTAATTTTAAAGGAGGTGAAGGCCTGGAGAAGAAGAAAATGATGGCTGGGAGTGTTTTTATGACCGTGTTTCTGTCAGCATAAAAATATGTTTTAATAAATGGAAACAAGGCACAAAGAATTAGTGCATAAGCGACAGGTGTTTAATGCCTTATTCATGTCACAAATATTGGAAGCATGTTTCCACCACAGGATCAGAAATATAAAAAAAGGTCACTGTTACTTTTTATCTCACAACTCTGACTTTTTTTCGGGAACTGTTTTTGCAATATTTTTCTTCTGTTTTTTTTACCACAGAATTTAAAAAAAAGGTAACTGTGAATTTTTATCTACCAATTCTGACTTTTCTCGCAACTGCACGTTTATATTTTGCAAATAACTTTATATCTCATAATTGACTTTATCTCATAATTATTACTTTATATCACAATTCTGACTTTATATCTCGTAATTATGACTTTATATCTTGCCATTCTGATATTACATCTTGCAATTCTGTATTTATATCTCAAAATTCTGACATTTTTCTCAGAATTCTGACTTTTTCCTCAAACGCGCCTTTGTATGTTGCAATTGACTTTATTTAAATATCATAATTATGATTTTATATCTCGTAATTGACTGTGTTAATTCTGACTTCATATCTTATCATTCTGACTATAATCTCATAATTCCCGACTTAATCTCATAATTATGGCTTGGTATGTCATAATTCTGACTTTTTATCATAATTATGACTTTATATCTTGCAGTTCGTATTATATCTCAAAATTCTGACAGTCTTATTTTTCTCAAATGTGCCTTTGTATCTTGCAATAGACTTTAAATGTCATAATTATAATTGTATGCCTCGTAATTGACTTTGTGTTAATTATGACTTCATATCTCACAATTCTGACTTCATAACTCACAATTCTGACTTTATAACTCTTAATCCTACCTTGTTGCAATTCTGATATTATATCTTGCAGTTCTGTATTTATATATCATAATTCTGACATTTTTTCTCAAATGTGCCTTTGTATCTTGTAATTGACTTTAAATATCACAATTATAATTGTATATACATTTAGGGCCTCGTAAGTGACTTTGTGTAATTTGACTTATATCCACAATTATGACTTTTATAGCTCGTAATTATGATTTTATATCCGTATCGACTGTGTAATTATGACTTCATAGCTCACCATTCTGACTTTAATCTTCGTTAATTAGATTTTATATCTAGTAATCGACTTTGGTAATTATGACTCATATCTCACAATTTCTGACTAGTATCGTATTATGAGTTTATATATCGTAATCGACTGTGTAAGTATGACTTTATATCTCATAATCATGACTTTATATCTCGTAATTATGATTTTATATCTCATAATCGACTGTGGTAATTATGACTTCATATCTCACAATTCTGACTTTTTATCCTACAATTCTGATGTTTATTCCGTAATGACTTTGTGTTAATGAGACTTCATATCTCACAATTTGACTTTATACTCGTAATTATGATTTTTACTCTCTCGTAATTCGACTGTGGTAATTATGACTTATATATATAATTCGACTAATCTCACAGTTCGGACGTTATATCTCGTAATTATGATTTTATATCTCGTAATTATGATTTTATATCTCGTAATCGACTGTGGTAATTATGACTTCATATCTCACAATTCTGACTTTATATCTCGTAATTATGATTTTATATCTCGTAATCGACTTTGTGTTAATTATGACTTCATATCTCACAATTCTTTTTGACTCGTATATCTCGTATTATGATTTTATATATCGTAACGACTTGGTAATATGACTTCATATCTTCACAATTCTGACGTTATATCTGTAATTATGATTATATTGTAATCGACTGGGTAATTATGAATTATATCCACAATTCGGACTTTAATATCGTAATTATGTTTTATAATCTCGTATCGACTTTGTGGTAATTGTGACTTCATATCTCACAATTCTGACTTTATATTCGTAATCGACTGTGGGAATTATGAATTTATAGATTATAATTCGAACTATATCTCACAGTTCTGACTTTATATCTCATAATCATGACTTTATATCTCGTAATTATGATTTTATATCTCGTAATCGACTGTGGTAATATGACTTCAGATATCACAATTCTGACTTTATATATCGTAATTATGATTGGATATCTCGTTAATCGCCTGGGTAATTGTGAGTTTTTATCTCACAATTCTGACTTTATATCTCGTAAGTATGATTTTTTATCTAGTAATCGACTGTGTTAATATGATTCTATCTCACAATCTGACTTATATCTCGTAATATGATTTTTATCTCGTAATGACTTGCGTTAATTATGACTCATATCTCACAATTCGGACTTTATATCTCGAATTATGATTTATACGCGTAATCGACTGTGGTACTTATGACTCATTTCCACAATTCTGACTTTATATCTCGTAATTATGATTTTATATCTCGTAATCGACTTTGTGTTAATTATGACTTCATATCTCACAATTCTGACTTTATATCTCGTAATTATGATTTTATATCTCGTAATCGACTGTGGTAATTATGACTTCATATCTCACAATTCTGACTTTATATCTCGTAATTATGATTTTATATCTCGTAATCGACGTGTAATTATGAATTCATATCTCACAATTCTTGACTTTATATCTCGTAATTATGATTTTATATCTCGTAATCGACTGTGTTAATTATGATTTCATATCTCACAATTCTGTTATTCTCGTAATATTGCTTATATCTCGTAATCGACTGTGGTAGTTATGCTATATCTCACAATTCTGACTTTATATCTCGTAATTATGATTTTATATCTCGTAATTATGATTTTATATCTCGTAATTATGATTTTATATCTCGTAATTATGATTTTATATCTCGTAATTATGATTTTATATCTCGTAATCGACTGTGTTAATTATGATTTCATATCTCACAATTCTGACTTTATAATCTCGTTAATTATGATTTTATATTCCTTGTAATCGACTGTGGTAAAATTATGACTTAATATATCCCACAATTCTGACTTATTCTCGTAATGATGCTTTTATATCTCGTAACGACTTGTGTTAATATGACTTCATATCTCAAAATTTTCTGGACTTTAATCCGTAATTATGAATTTTATATCTCGTAACGACTTCGGTACTAGTTCATATCTCACAATTCTGACTTTATATCTCGTAATTATGATTTTATATCTCGTAATCGACTTTGTGTTAATTATGACTTCCTATCTCATAATTCTGACTTTATATCTCGTAATTATGATTTTATATCTCGTAATCGACTGTGTTAATTATGATTATATCTCGTAATTATGATTTTATATCTCGTAATTATGATTTTATATCTCGTAATCGACTTTGTGTTAATTATGACTTCATATCTCACAATTCTGACTGTAGTCTCGTAATTGATTGTTTTATATCTCGTAATCGGAATGTGGTAATATGAATCAATCTCACCATTCTGACTTTATATCTGTAACTATGATTTATGATTCGAATCGACTGTTGTAATTCTGAGTTCATATCTCATAATTCTGACTTTATATCTCGTAATTATGATTTTATATCTCGTAATTATGATTTTATATCTCGTAATTATGACTTCATATCTCACAATTCTGACTTTATATCTCGTAATTATGATTTTATATCTCGTAATCGACTGTGGTAATTATGACTTTATATATTATAATTCTGACTATATCTCACAGTTCTGACTTTATATCTCATAATCATGACTTTTTATCACAATTATGACTTTATATCTCACAATTATGACTTTATTTCATAATTCTGATTCTGGTAGAATTGGAAGAAAAGTCTGAATTGTGAGATAAAAAGTCACAATTACCTTTGTTTAGTTGTTGTTTTTTTTCTCATTGTGGAAACTTGCTTCCATACAAATATGACCTACTGCACAGTCATGCATGAACACGTCCCTATCTGCTTTTATAAATGTATCTTCACCTTAGCAACCACTCAGAACAGCTTAGAAACATCTTAGAAATATACAGTAGAAAGTACACAAGCAAAACTGGCCAAGTGATCAAGCCTGTGTTCTGGTCTTATCTGATTTAAGGTGGTTTAGCTGCTCTTCCAGCCTTACAACATGACAAGTTACTCTAAAACCAGCAAACTAACCAGTTCAGACCACCTTCCATTTCTAACTTGCTTCAAATTCCAAAACATTCGTCATTTTAACTAGTTCTCCATTTAAACCCCACAACCTGCATTTCACCAGAACCATGAGTAAAGCAGCTGTTCTCCAACACAATCTCTCCATCCAGACCCTATTTACAGATTGAACTTCAGTAAACATGATGAAATTGTTGAGTCACCAAGAAGTAAGTATTAGGCCTAAACTGAAGATTTATGTATTTGAATTGCATATGAAATTTCATGCATTTTCGGTTTATTAGTTTTAACATAAACTAATAAACTTAATGCAAGGCATATTTTTCGGTCATAAATAAAAGAGGTCAGAGTTCTGTAACAGTACTAATACATTTTATGAGTTTTAAATATACTGTTATGCCAGCTTTATACATTTCGTATCAATAAATCCATTTACTCTCATACATTTATCTAACTGATTATTGCTTGTTTCACAGTTAGACATGTTTGAACCATGTTCATACTTTTTAACGGAAACATTTGGAATTGTTTCCACAATGAACCTTTAAATAACATCAAACAAATATGCAAATATTGTATAATAATAAAAAACGCTTTTTTGAGTGCAGAAATCGGACCCGTTTCATTTATGTGTGACTGACTAATATGCATCTATTATGCATTAATTAGTTTATGTTAAAACTGTGTAATCTAAACGGATGGAAGTTTTATATCTTATAATCTATTAGGCCTAAATATATATTTTTGAGTCGTCGTCATCATCATCTTCATATTTCCACTCACAGACACGTTGAGCAGCGTCTGCTCTCTGACGCTCCTTCAGAAAACAGCAGACAGCTGATTGACTTGTTTGTGAACGCTTTCATGAATATTTCAACAATCTGCAGATATACACTCTTAAAAATAAAGGTACTTAAAAGGTTCTTCAAGCGATGCCATAGAAGAACCTTTTTGTCTAAATGGTTCCATAAAGAAACTTTAACATCTGAAGAACCTTTCAGTTTCACAAAAAAGTTCTTTGTGGCGAAAGAAGGTTCTTCAGATTATAAAAAGGTAAGAAAGAGATGCTTCTTTAAAGAACCTTTGACTGAAGGGTTCTTTGTGGAACCAAAAATGGTTCTTCTATGGCACGGCTGTGGAAACCACCTTTTGGAACTTTTATTTTTAAGAGTGTATCTATGGTAGGATTAGCATGTTTTTCATGTTAGACAATGTAACTCTATCATCTGAGACTATATTTCAGCGTATATTGTCAGCGTCCTGCATGATCTTGTCCTGTTCGTTCCGTTGAGGTGCATTGGCAGTACGAACTTAAAGGATTGATTATGTCCCAGGCATTCAAACCCCCGACTGCGCCCAACATACCCTTAAACTGCTTGTTCAAAGAGTAGACATGAGATTAAGAGGAAATGGGTTGTTCGATTCTGGGTTTCAGTCTTGTTCTACGCTAATTAGTCCAATCTTTACAGAGCTTAAAAAAACCCAACAGTCTCCTTTACAGTCAATACTCTGATCATTCCTGTTATACAAGGTGTGGCCATCCTAGTTGGTTTCTTCATCAGGTTTGTAGAAATGTAGCTCTGCATCAGTGTCTCAGCAATGGATGCTCTGCAGTGAATGGGTGCCGTCAGAAGAGTGAGAGTCCAAACAGCTGATAAAAACAAAACAATAATCCACAACATGACTCCAGTCCATCAATTAACATCTGGAGAAGACAGAAGCTGAAACACATCCAGCATTAAGAAGCTTTTAACTAAAATACATAGAGTCCATAATCCATAATAACGCTTCCTACATATTGATACATAATCACTCAATTGTGCCAGCCTAAAAACAAAACAGCGATTTAAATAAATGAATATAATATAATAAATAATAGATTGTAGTGATTTATTTATTAATAGTACAAAACAAAAGCAAAATAAGAAAATGTTACTATTGTAAAAATTTCACTTGTTAAATAAAATGAGTAGATAATAATACAATTTTCTAAAGTGTATTTAAGAGCATTCAGTAAGATATTTTATTATTGATTATTATTATTACATAAAATTAAATATTATAAATGAAAACAAAATAAAATATATTTTACTATTTAAGAAAAAACATATAATTATTAAATTTCTAAATAAAAACAAAGTAAGAAATCGACAATTTTAATATTTCACTGTTAAAATAAAATTTGTGTTTAGAAAAATATAATAACAATTTATAAATAAAAACAAGTTCAGAAATATACTTGTAGATTTCACTGTTAAATAATAGTTTTTAACATTATAATTATTAACATAAAAATCTAAAAAATTTCCTAAATTTACATAAATATACTATTGTAAATTTCAATGTTAAATAAAATGAGTATTTAAGAAAATTTATAATAATACCTGTTTTTAATATAAAAAATAAGAAATATTGCTATTGTAATATTTCACTGTAAAACAAAAATAATTTAATAATAATAATTATTATTACATAAAATATAAACATTTCTATATTTTTATTGTAATACATCACTGTTAAATAAGAGTATTTATTAACAAAAAATATATATTACCGTGCTAATTATTTGGTTGTCGTCATTTCTTCATATTAATTTCTCAATTTTAAACTGTTAAACCTTTATTTTTACAGAAAACCGCATGTGTTCCGTTGAGAATGTGATTTCCTTTCCTTCCAGAACAGACTGTTGCACTCTAGTCGAGTCACCTTTATTTCTGTAGTGCTTTCTACAATACAGACTGCATCAAAGCAGCTTTACAGTGTCAAACAGGAAACTAATGTTTCAAGGATGTAAAAATGCAAATCTGCCGTTTAAGCAGCTCTAAAAAGAGGACAGTAATAAGAACAACAATAAAGTCAGCTCTGCAGGACGGTCTTCTCTTCAGTCTTAATTTGTGTGGTTTTCCTGTCAGTGAGTAATAGGCTTCCGCTGGAGCGTCGGTGGCGACAGCATGTGGACGGCTGCTGTATTACTCTCAGATTCTGCTGCTCTCCAGGTCCTCATCAAACACGTCCCGTCCTGTCCGTCTGATGAGGAAGAGCGCACTCAGTCATCAGCTCTGTGCAGGTTATTCAGAGGAAAAACAGACGTTTGTACGTTTTACTCCTGCTGTCTGGTGTTGTCTTTTGTGTGTTTTTTTTGGTGTCTGAGTTGAAGGTGACATTGAGGTGACTATGAACGATTCATATGGCAGAGGATGCTTTATGAATGTCAAACACGTTTTCCTCAGGCTTTACAAGGCCAGAGCGGCCCGACGTCTAATTGATACACACAGTGTGTCCCACAGAGGCAGCAGAGCTTGAACGCGCACACACACGCACCACACACACACACACACACTCTCTCTCTCACACACACACACACACACACACTCTCTCTCTCTCTCTCTCTCTCTCTCTCACACACACTCTCTCTATCTTCTCTCTCTCACACACACCCGCACCACACAAACCCACACCAACACATACACGCACACGCGCCACACACACACACACAGATACACACACGAGAAACACACACACACACACACACACACACACACACACTCTCTCTCTCTCTCTCACACACACAGACACACACCACACACACACAAATTCTCTCTCTCTCTATCTTCACACACACACACACCACTCTATCTCCTCTCTCTCTCTCTCTCTCCACCCACACACGCACATAACCATCCCACACGCAACACAACCACACATTCACGCAACACGCGCACACACACACAACCACAACACCCAAACACGCACACATGCACACGCACACACACGCACACACACCACACACACACACACACACACACACGCACAGCGCACAAACACACACACACACACACCACACTCTTCTCTCTCTTTCTCTCACACCCAACCACACCCCACCCAATCACTAACTTCACACCACACAAAACACAACACAACACACACACACCAAACACACTATGTCTGGTCCCGCACAAACACACACAAGCACACCAAACACGCACGCACACTCACTCTCTCTCACAAACACACACAAACACACTCCACACACACTCACAGTCACACCACACACACACCACACTCATCACACACACACACCACCCACACACACACACACACACACTCACTACACACACACACACAAATCACTCTCACACTCTCTCTCACACACACAAACACACACACACACACCACACACTCTCTCCTCTCTCTATCACCACACACACACACACACACATTATCCTCTCTCTCTCTCCTCTCTCTCAAAAACACATGCACCACACCACACAACACCACACACACGCACACGCGCCACACACACACACACGAACCACAAACACACCACACACAAACACACAACACACACACGCACCACGGCCACCCACAAAACACACACACACACACACACACACACGCACTCACACACACACACATACATACACGCACACACGCGGGGTGCGCAACCACACACACACGCGCACGCACACACACACACAAACACTCTCTCTCTCTCTCACACACCACACACACACACACACTCTCACACATTCTCTCACACACACACACAAACACACAAACACACACACACTTACACCCACAAACACACACACACACACAAACACACACAATCACACACACACACACAAACACACATGTCTGGTTCACACACACACACACACAAAACACCACACACACACACACACACGCAAACACCCTCACACTCTCTCCCTCTCACACACACACTCACACACACAGTCACACACACACACACACACACACCCACTCACACTCACTCACACACACACACACAAAACACACACACACACTCACACTCACAAAACACACACACACACACACAAACCCACACACACACTCACACACACACAAAAACACACACACACACAAAACACACACACACACACACACAACAAACTCACACACACACTCACAGTAACACACACACACACTCACACACTGTAACACACACACACACACACACTCACTCCACACACACACACACACACACACACACACACACACACTCACACTCACATCACACACACACTCTCTCTCTCCACACACACACACACACACACTCTCTCACACACACACAAACACACACACCCCACACACACACACACCCCCACCCCCCACCCACCCCCCCCCCCACCACACACACACACTCTCTCTCTCACACACACACACACACACATGTACATACACACACACACACACACAAGTGCACACACACACACACACACATTCAGGTTTGTTTTTATGGTTTATGGGGGACTCTCCATAGGTGTAATGGTTGTTATACTGTACAAACTGTATATTATATCACCCTACACCAACCCTACACCTAAACCTACCCCTCACAGGAGACTTTGTGACTATTCAGATTTTCATACACTCCATCTTGTGATTTATAGCGTTTTGAAAGTGGGGCATTGGGGGTAATGTCCTAAAAAGCACCTTATCCTTGTATACCTGTCATAACTTGTATTATACAACATTATGTCTCATTGGTCCCAAAAAACGCGCACACACACAACACACACATTCACACACACAACACACACACACACACACTCTCACACTTACACACACACACACTCACACACACACACCACACACACACACACACACTCTCACCCCACACACACACACACACTCACTCACTCACACACACCACCAACACCACACCACCACTCACAACATGTCTGGTCGCACACACACCACACTCCACACACACACACACACACACACACCCCACACACACACTAACTCACTCACACACACACCACACACACACCACACCACCCCCACACACACACACAACAACACACACACACCCACACACACTACACACACACACACACCACACACACAATCACACACACTTCACACACACACACACACCACACACTCACACACACACACACACACTCACACACACACCACACACACACACACACTCACTCACTCACACACACACACACCCACACACACACACACACACACACTCACACTCTCTCTCACACACACACACACTAACATAAACAGCGTCACAGAAGAGGAATATGTATGTTTGCACTAGTGACACACACTATATATTGGCCAGATGAGTAGTAATGTGTGTTTGGATGTAGTTTGGATGATCAGTATCGGTGATAAAGAGCCTGATTGATCAATTACATCTACAGACAGTCTTGTCAATGTATAATGGAATATTTTGTGTTTTCAAATATTTTTTGTGATAAAAATTAGTTTTGCAAATTCAAAAATTTTAATATTTAAATATTGTGTGAAGTAAGTGTTTATTTAAATTCAGAAAATGAATTGTCTCATTTGTTGTTATCTCACCATTATGCGCAATCAGAAAGAAAATTTGCAGATGGAGTTAAAAAGTTAAAACTTAAATGGATAGTTACTGTAATTTTGTCATCTGTATTTCAACCTGTATGACTTTATTTCTTCTGTAGCACACAAAGATGATGTGTGAAAAACATTCTTCATAGGATGAAAGATGACCAGCAGCCCAGCTGCACACCAAAAATATCTCTTTTGTGTTCCACAGAAGAAGCAAACTTGTAACTGGGAGCTAAAACCAACTATTAAAATCATTTTGGGTAACTAAAATGAAGCTAAAAAAAAGAAATATTTGGTGGGAAACTTTTAAAAACTAAAAGTGGAACATTTACTATAACTAAAACTGGAATAAAAATTAAAGCTGTATAGAATATATATAACAAAAGCACACAATTACTAAAATTCCAAACAAAATTAAAATGAAAACTGAAAATATAAAATTTAAATTAAAATAAATGTTATAATGTACAAAAAATTCTATGTCGATACTATTATCATAGTATATGCCCTATAAAATAAACAGGTTTGGGAAAACAATATGAGGTAAATGAGACCCAGCATGTTAATTTGGGGAAATACCTTTAATAAGTTTTTTTTACATTCTTACTCAGGTATCGGTACCTTTTAGGATCTGTTTAGGTCTTTTCACTGATTTATATTTATATGTTTTTATTTTTAATAAAACAAGGACATTAATATTAATATGGTTGCAAAATGATGTACATATGCCTTCAATCCTTCAAACTCTTTACTCTAAATTCTTTAATTGACCAATGTTTTGTCCGTTTTTGAAGTAATTCAGCTGTTGTATGGTGGCACATTTGGGACACACCCCGTCTCTGTGGTGGCTGAGCACATATTAGCAGGTCAGAACATGAACTGCTTCTATTTCTGTACTGGCGGTGACGCTGTGTTTCGCAGGACTGATTTCCTGCCTTGCATTTCTGCCCATGCGGCGGCCAGTCAGAAAAGGTCACTCATCCTCTTGAGCTGTTCTTGGCTAGTTCAGCACTGCGAGACAGCCCTTCCTCTGCCGTGTGTTTGCAGTTATTATGCACACGTTATGCTTTGGTCAAAGACAAGCACCTGCTGAGAACATGCAATGTAGAAAATCTGGGATTATTTGTTTATTTATTTATTTATTTAGTTTAAGGCGAGGACATAATGGCAAAACCCTTGGTTTTCATGGCACTGGACAAATTTTCAGATTTTGGGCTCTTTGTGTATTGTCATTACTATATACAGTAATATAATAAGTATATATATATATCTCTACACACACACAAACACACACATATATAAGATTATATATATTATAATTTTTGATGATATATTTGGTGTTCATTATAATGTTCACACTAATTATAACATTGTATTCCTAAAATATGCAGATTTTTTTTAAGGATGTTGAGAGTATTCCTGGTTTAGGATTAATATTTTGCTTCCATAACATGTCTTCTTTCAGATTAGTGGAAGGAAAACATTCAAAATACACATTTAAGTGTTTTTTTTTTATGACACTATCTATTTGCATTGGTAGATTTCAATTACTGTACATATATTTAAAAGCATGTTTTTTTCCTCCACTTTTTTCCTCTACCTAACAGTTTTATTTCTATTCTATATTCTGAAGGTTTTTATCGAGAGTTGTTAAGATAATCGCCTGGTTATCATGCACTTTATCTGTGATGTGTGTATGTAGAGCTAATTTACAAGTAATATATTTCAAATGCACATCTAAAATGAGTTGTTCTTCACTTCAGGGCAAGCCGTACATTAACCAAAAGTGAGAGTTTTGTATTCTGAAGGTTTTTACTGAAGGGTTTGTTCATATATAATTCACCTGATTTTATACAACATTATATTCCTAAAAACATGGTAAACTTTTTTTTTTTCTGGCTGTTGACAGTATATTTTCTGATTTATCTAGATTTATATTTTGCTTTCATAACTTGTCTTCTTTCAGACTAGTGGAAAGAAAAAATCAAACGCTAACTTTTTAAGTGTTTATTTTAGTGACCCTTTATCTACTTGAGTCGGTAAATTTCAATTTAGTCTTAAAGGCCATTTTTCCAACTGGTTTCTTCTCCACTTCAGCAGCACTTACATAAACCAAAACTTACAGTTTTGTTCCTCTCTATATTTTGAAGGATTTTACTGAAGGGTTTGTTCATATATCATTCACATTCATATATAGGATTTTGTTCATAAAAACTTGTATTTTCATATTAGATTTTTTTTTATTTTCATTCATTCATGCATTCATTCACTCATGCATTCATTCACGCATTCATAATGTATCATGCCCTATAATTAAATTCATGAGTCATTCATTCATTCATGCATTCATAATTGTATCATGCATATAATTAATTAATTCATGCATTCATTCATTCATGCATTCATTCATGCATTCATTCATTCATGCATTCATTCATGCAGTATTTTCTGATTTATGGAGAGATAAATATTTCAACAAAATCAAACAATAATTTTGAACCTGGCTTCATCCAATGTCCTGTTCATATTTAATTCAGATAATGCTTCATTTGCATTTGAAAGCATAAAATATGGGGGGAAAACTTTATTTGTAAAAACTTGTAATGCAAAAAACAAAAATGTTTGCAATTCTCAATCTAAACAATCTAGAAGTAATTTTTGTTTTACCTTATTAAATTCATTAAATTCATATTGCATTATTCTTTGTCTTCTTTTGTCGATGAAATGCAACAAATCCTTCACAGTGGGACGACAGCATGAATAAAGTGCTAGTTTAACTACAGCTGGATTCAGATAAATGAGAAAGCCTCGCAGAGCGAGAATGAACTGTCCCCGAGTCATTTCTATTCGTCCCTGAGGCGTTTTCTCTTTAGGTCTTTTAATGAGCAATCAGGTGGATTCAGACACATGAAAGCGTATCTGTAATCTTCTGGCATTTATTAGACGAGAACTGGGCTCATCAAAGAGAAAATAAAGGCTTTCTCTTCAATCTGAACTAATCATGAACGAGAAAATGCTGTTTCAAGCAGCACGCCGTCTCCCTGCTGGCTGGAGACGCTTTAAAGCTGGAAACAGAGCGCTGATAGGATCAAGAACATGTAAAATTAGATTCCCTGCAAATGTGACATTATTCCTTTAATCCTCTAAATTCCACTTCTGATGAACATTTTCATGGAAGCGCTAGTTAAAGGCCAATTACTGTGCTATAGAGTGCCAGTATAATGCAAACTTGTGATTTCTTTCTCTTTTTTCTTCACTAGGAAGATGCATAATTAAAAAAATGATTTAAAATCAATGCTACTTACAGTATTTAAATGCACGTTCCTGGACTTACTGTGCATAATTCATCAGTGATGTTATTCTAAAGGAAATAGTTAAATGTAATGAATTCGTTTTTTTGTGCCTTTTTGTTGTTGTTTTGTTTTTATAGCCACCTGTCATATTCAGACCATTTAATTTCACCATCCAATTAATTCTGCACTGATAAAATCCATGCTCTGAATAGGGAACAGCAGTATTTCCAGCTACCTGACTGAGATTTGCTGAAGTGTTGTTCGGTAAGATTGAAATCAGATGGAGACCATTGCCGTTTTAGACACATTACACACTGACTGTTTATCAGAAACCACAGCAGAGTCTTAATAAGAGGTTCTTCAGCAATGAAACAGGTTCAAGGTTTTATCAGCGTGGTTAAAAGGCTTTACTTTGCCAAAGCATTGGTAACAATAAATGACAGATATACACATTTGCACCTTTAGTAGCTTAAATCATATGCAACCAATGTATTTTGTTTAGTGGAAATGTTGTCTGAAGTCAGTAGTGTAATTTTTGCAGTTTATGTATGTACATACACACAATATTTAAATATTTAAGCATTTTTAAGAAGCTATATATATTATGATATTGTAATATTAAATATTAAATTATATATATAATACTATTATTATATTTATTTTTTAAATTTTTAAGCTTTAATTTAAATTTAATTTATAGTATTACAATCAACATAATATGAAACAACCCAGCATTTTTTTTAGAGTGTATTAATATTACAATATCCCTACAAAACAAATGACTTTGGTTGCATGAAAAACACTAAATTGTCATGAAAAAAATATTTTCTAGCAGAGCATTTATTGTATTCTGATATCTTGTGCATTATTTACAGCTACTTTTGTCTCTGATGTTGTGAAAATGCCCCGGAAAATCATTTCCAGGGGAATTATTGTTTCTTAATGAGACAGTTTGTTCACAGTTGTCACTGAGTCTGTATATGATAATAACATGAATATGGTTCATAATAACTCACAGGCTTGTTGTGTCTGTACTGGCTTTATTCGCTCTAAAACAACAGTCCAACAATACATACATAGGTCAAAGACGAAAAGTGTAATATTGCTTCAAATTGTTGTTTCCCCCCCTGTAAATATCAGACATTTGTCCCTGATTTACAGAAGAGAGCCACTAAAATGTCATTCAGTGTAACAATCTTGTCAGGCATATTTACAACAAACAAAAATCAATTTATGACACATTAAACGACTAATTACTTTCTCCCCAGATACTAATCAGCTGTATCCTGTACTAATGTGCCACTATCCTAGGTTTCGCCCATTTGTCAGTAAGAATGTTTACTCATAAAACACAATACAAATTTAATATGCTCTCTTATTCTTTTATATATTTTAATATGTACACGTCAGAATAAGCATGCTGTTTGAATTTTTACATAAATACTGTGTTACACTGAATGACAACGTAACATTATTTAAATCAAATTTTGACATTTTATTCTCCAAAAATAAAAAGTAGACACTTTACGTACATTTAATGTGCATACTATCGACATAAAATCACTTTTGTTAATTTCTTTTGACGCAGACATCTTAACGTCTTTGACCCTCACACAACCTTTAAAACCAAAGTCAAACAGGCTTCAACTCTGGAAATGTGAAACAAGTCTAATAATACTGTGAAGTTGATGTGTTTGAGTTCATTTGACGTGTGTGTGAGTGTTGATGAAGAAAAGACCCCCGGTCTCTGTGTGTGAGTTAGTGCTGCTGTGATTGAAGTGAAGTACATATACAGTAAATATGAGGTTTAATCTTTGAATGGCATGCTGTGATGTGATGCAGTGAAGCCTGAAGCGTGAGATGTGTTCTGCGTCTGCTCCAGCAGAGGTGATGCTGTACGTGAGCAAAGGCACCTTGGACTCGCCGTGCGTTCAGACTACTGATCAGCCGCGCAGATAAACATGGCGTCCGGAGGAGAGAGGCTGATGATGAAGAGCTTAAAAAGTTGGTTTTCTACACTTCATCAACAAGAGCTTTGACTGTGTGCAGACAGCGTCGTCTTTGAAGACTGAGCTCTCAGTGTGCTTTGTTTGTCCGTGTTAAAGCAGAAGTCTGAGGGAATACAAACGCATGTCAAAAACACAAGCAACGTCTTTGAATCCAGCACATAACTCTTAGCTGTCAGTGATGCAAAGACATGCAGAATAATCTAGACGTCAAGATAAAAAGAATGAAATCTCTGTGAGGAGGAAACGGCACGTAGTGAGTTTGATTTTTGCAAAAAGCATTTAGAATGTATTATTTTACAGTGCTTTATGCAATGCATATAGTTTTAAAGCAGCTTCACAGTGATAAACGGTAAAATTACAGCGTTAATGTTGTAAAATTAGTCAGTTATGAAGTGAATTCAAATTTAATATAGGCTGTGTTCATACAGGAGTTGTGACACTCTCACACAGGACACATGTTTTAAACTGCTCAATATATTATACTGATTTTATGTATATTTGAGTTTTAATAGGTTTCATGTTGTCTTAGCCATGTTATTCCTCTTAACCATTTTAATGTGTGTATGTCTTTAAGTGAGTGACTCATCACATGACAGGAAACAGGAAATAGGCAGTATAAAGGAGGCAGCATGCCAAACAAGCACAATCATTGCTCACGACCAATTGATAATCACCTGTTTACTGGAAGAGCGGAGTTATCTTTCCATAACTTTGGATTATCACTTCCGTGGACTTCTGGACACTTCTCACATTCACATTGGGACTCACAGCATGCTGGATTTCGCACGCAAGGAATGTTTTTATGGCATGGAACTGAAAGATTCTGTGCTTTTAACGCATGTGATTTCTAGTTTTATTGTGTTGTTTTACAGGTGCATCTCAATAAATTATAATGTCGTGGAAAAGTTCATTTATTTCAGTAATTAACTCAAATTGGAAACTCGTGTAGTAAATAAATTCAGTGCACACAGACTGAAGTAGTTTAAGTCTTTGGTTCTTTTAATTGTGATGATTTTGGCTCACATTTAACAAAAACCCACCAATTCACTATCTCAACTAATTAGAATACTTAATAAGACCAATAAAAAAAGCATTTTAGTGAATTGTTGGCCTTCTGGAAAGTATGTTCATTTACTGTACATGTACTCAATACTTGGTAGGGGCTCCTTTTGCTTTAATTACTGCCTCAATTCGGTGTGGCATGGAGGTGATCAGTTTGTGGCACTGCTGAGGTGTTGTGGAAGCCCAGGTTTCTTTGACAGTTTCCTTCAGCTCATCTGCATTTTTTGGTTCTCTATGTTTCTCATTTCCTCTGGCACTACCTCATAGCTTCTCTGGGCGTTCAGGTTGATGAGTTTTGCGGCCAGTCAAGCACACCAACCATGCCTCATTAACCAAACTTTGCTGCTTTGGCAGTGTGGGCAGGTGCCTGTCCAAATCCTGCTGGAAAATGAAATCAGCATTTTCAAAAAGGTGGTCAGCAGAAGGAAGCATGAAGTGCTCCAAATTTTCTTGGTAAACGGGTGCAGTGACATTTTTTTTCAAAAAACACAATGGACCAACAACCGGCAGATGACATTGCACCCCAAATTATTACAGACTGTGGAAACTTAACACTGGTTTTCAAGCAACTTGGGCTATGAGCTTCTCAACCCTTCCTCCAGACTCTAGGACCGTGGTTTCCAAATGAAATACAAAACTTACCCTCATCTGAAAAGAAGACTTTGGACCACTGAGCAACAGTCCAATTCTTCTTTGCCTTAGCCCAGGTAAGACGCCTCTGACGTTTGTCTGTGGTTCAGGAGTGGCTTAACAGGAGGAATACGACAACTGTAGCCAAATTCCTTGACACGTCTGTGTGTGGTGGCTCTTGATGCCTTGACCCCAGCCTCAGTCCATTCTTGTGAAGTTCACTCAAATTCTTGAATCGATTTGCTTGACAATCCTCATAAGGCTGCGGTTCTTCGGTTGGTTGTGCATCTGTTTCTTCCACACTTTTTCCTTCCACTCACTTTCTGTTAACATGCTTGGATACAGCACTCTGTGAACAGCCAGCTTCTTTGCAATGAATGTTTGTGGCTACCCTCCTTGTGAAGGGTGTCAATGAACAACTGTCAGATCAGCAGTCTTCCCAATGATCGTGTAGCCTAGTGAACCAAACTAAGAGACCATTTTGAAGGCTCAGGAAACTTTGCAGGTGTTTTGAGTTGATTACCACATCTCCATATTCTAATTTGTTGAGATAGTGAAATGGTAGTTTTTTGTTAAATGTGAGCCAAAATCATTAATTAAAAGAACCAAAGACTTAAACTGCTTTAGTCTGTGTGCTTTGAATTTATGTAATACACGAGTTTCACAATTTGAGTTGAATTACTGAATAAATGAACTTTTCCACGACATTCTATTTATTGAGATGCACCTGTAAGTCCTTGTGCATTCTGTAAATACACAATTTATTTATTCCACGTTTGTCATCGTCTCATCTGTTTAAAACGCTTATTTTTTCCTCCCACGGTTTAATCTGACCCCATTTTAAACCGATCGTTACTGTCACGAATCCGGTCCACGAACTTTCCTATTCATTGACTCTCGCACTACACAAACTGTTGCACATCACCCCGGACTACATTTCCCATCATGCATTGCACTTATTGCACTCAGCACGAATTGCACACACCTTGTTTACACTGATTGCACCCAGCTGTTCATATCACTCCCTCACTATTTAACACTCACTCTGATCCCTTCCCTCTGCCGAGTATTGTTTCAGCAATTATCACTCCCCTAGAGATAGCTACTATACGGAGCCCTTAGCCCTAGCCACTAGCCCTAGCCACTAGCCTTAGCCCTAGTCATTAGCCTTAGCCTTAGCCCTAGTCATTAGCATTAGCCTTAGCCCTAGTCATTAGCCCTAGCCTTAGCCTTAGCCTTAGCCTTCTCGGTTTCTGATTTTCGCCTGGTTCCCTGGATTCACCCCTTTGTCTTGCCCCTTTTGATTCTGTCTGCCGATCGTCGACCTGCGCTAGCCCCAGGACTATTCTTGTGTCTTACCCGCCATATACCTGTTTGCCACTGTTTGACCCCATGCCTGCTTTATGACCACGTCTCTGTCTGCTCCACAATAAAGCCTCTCTGCGAATGGATCGAAAGTCTCACGGTCTCGTCAGCCCGATAACAGAAAACTCGGCCACACAAGGATCCAGCAGCTTCTCATATGGACATTGGCCAGGTATGTCTGGCCCCCAGTCACCGAGCTATACACTTTTTCGACCGGGGGGTCGTCGATTTTGAGGATTATGTTCACCGGTTCTGTGTACTATCATATCAGGTTCCACTATATGATGAAATTTTATTTAAAGACTTGTTCAGTTTTGGACTTAATGGACCCACAAAATCTTGGATGCCAAAGAGCAAATTCAACCATAGCTTAAGGGACTTTATAGATTATGCCTTGCTGACTGCGGGTTCAGCGTTCACGGTGGGTGTCGCAGAGGAGGAAAGCGACACCATGTCTGGCTGAAGTGATGCTGTATAGAGCATGATCACAACATGGCGGCGACAGAGGAGCATGATCACAAAATGGCGGACACAACAGCGCTCCGTCAAGTCACAGCTGATCTTCACGAGTCAGGTAAAGTCACAGTTCATTTTCAGAGTCTAGTCAAGGCACAGCTGATGGTTATGCGTCTATCAAGTCACAGTTTCTGTCATGAGTCTAGTTCAGTCACAGTTGATCATCATGGGGCCCAAAACAAGTCACAGTTTAGGATCATGAGTTCTAGTCAAATTCAACGCTGTGTTTGAGTAAGTCAGTCCAGTTGATTGTTGTTTTATCAGGGTCAAGTCAAGTTACAGTCATTATCAGAGTCAAGGCTCGTCACAGCTTGATCGTTCATGAGTCAAGTTTAGTCACGTGTTTCTTCCTGAGTTCAGTCAAGTCACAACTGACATTCATGAGTCTAGTCAAGTCACAACTGATCGTCATGAGGCAAGTCAGGTCACAGTTGATCTTCCAGTCAAGTATAGTCACCGTGATCTTCCGAGTCGAGTTTAGTCGCAGTTGATGTCCTGAGTCAAGTCAGTCACATGATCTTCATGAGTCCGTCACGTCTCAGATGATAGGCCAAAGCCTCCTATGATCGCTGTTTCATCCAGAGCCTCGTCACGTTCTCAGCTGTTAATCCAGAGCCTGTCACGTTTCAGCTTTAGTCCAGAGCCAAGTCCAGGTCCAGCTGAACCTTTCTAGAGTCTCGGCCACGTTTAAGCTATTCATCCGAGTCACGTTCGCACACAGCTGATCTTCATGAGTCATGTCACTTCCTGTCTGTTGCACCCAGATTATCAAAGTCTGTCCTTCGGTATCCCAGTCTGGTATCCATTGTGAGGGATGCACCGCTGGTGTCTGCCCGCGCAGCTGGTATCCCCAAACCCACTAACTCTAACCCTTCTGTTCATGAACTCAATCCCCTGTCTGCAGCACTTCCCATATAGGGGTTTGCTTTATGGTGTATCTGGGCCACGTACACCACCGCCGATTTGCTAGAGGCAGCACCACCGGCTACAACATCTCCAGAGGTGACGGCTTACGCTGCAGTCACCCTTAATGATGTGTAGCTTGTTTGGTGTCAACTGTATGCTGTTGTATTCCCGGGCCCTGGTGTCACTGCAAGTCTCCACGAGGGTGGCGTTGCGCCGGCTGCATGAACCTCCCGAGATGGCGACCCTGTGTGTTTCTTTCCTTGCTTGGTTGGTGTGCGCCTAGCTATGAACTCTCTGCCTGTCCTGTTTCCGGCCAAGGAGGCCGTCAGTGAACTCTTTGTCTGTCTTGTTCCGGCCAAGGAGGCTGTCAGTGAACGATCTGCCTGTCCTGTTCCGCCCAAGGAGGCCGTCTCTGAACTTCCTTCCTGTCCCGTTCCGGCCAAGGAGGCCACCTATGAACTCTCTGCCTGTCCCGTTTCGCCGCCAGTAGGAGTGCCGTCTATGAACTGCCTGCCTTCCATGTCCGGCAAGGAGGCCGTTATTATATGTATTTATGCCTGTCCCGTTTCGGCCAAGGAGGCCGTTATGTGAACTTCCTGCCTGCCCGTTCGGCTATATGTGAGGCCGTCTTCGAACTTCTGCGTCCTGTAGGCCACGGATAGGGCCGTTCTCTGAATTGCCTGTCCTGTTGGCAGGAGGCGGCTATGAATCTCTGCTTGTCCTGTTCGGCAAGGGAGGCGGCAGAACTCTCTGCTGTCCTGTCCGGCCAAGGAGGCGGTATGAACTCTCATGCCTGTCCTGTTCCGGAAGAGGCCGTGCTATTGAACTTCTGCCTGTCTGTGTTTTCCTGGCACGGATGGCCGTGTATGAACTCTTGTCTACGTCACGGCTACGTAGGGTGGGGGGGTGGATTTGCAAACTCCTGTTCGTCTGTACGGGATATGAGAGGCCGTTTGCAAGCTCATGCTCGCCATCACAGTATGTTGTATGGTTAGTTTTTTGCGAGCTCCCTGCTCGTCTGTCACAGCTTTTCGAGGTCGTTTGCGAGATCCCGGATAGCAGCGAACAGCTATATAGAGGCCGTTTGCGTAGCTCCTGTGGTATGTCAAGCTATAGAGGCCGTTTTTTTTTGGGGAGTCCTATCTGTCCTGTTCCCGTATGGATGGCCGTTTGGGAATCTTTGGTGCTTTGTGTTCTGCTCCAGGGAGGCTTGCCTCTGAACTCTCAGCCTTGTCTGTCAACCCCAATGTTTTGTCTGTGTTGTCTGTCTCTGCTCTTTCGTTGTTACAGTCTCCGCCATGGTCTTCTGATCGGTGTGGTTCACCGGGGTGGGTTTCCTGTTCCTTCTGCTTCGCCGTGGGGGTCCTCCGCTCCGCCGTGGGGGTATACTGTTTATGGCTGGTGGTATTCTGCCTCCGCGCTGGTGTGGGTCACTGTCGGTTTTTGGGGCATAGATCGCCGTGTGTGGTGTGTTGTATTGTCTGGTCTGGTGGTCTCTGCTCCGCCGTGGGTGGTTACGTCGGGCTTGGGTGGTCCTCGCTCCTCGTGGTGGTCTACGTCTGGTTGGGGTTCATTCTACGCCGTGGTGGTCTACTGTTCTGCCTGGTGGTCCTTGCTCGCCGTGGTGGTATAAGGTCTGGTTTGGTGGTCTCTGGCCTCCGCTGGTGAGATACTGTCTGGTTTGGTGGTCTCTGCTCCGCTTCGTGTGGGATTTTTATTTTCGGTCCCTGTCTGCTCTGATGTGGTGGTCTTCAGCTCTGTGGTTTTGCATCTGTGGTCTTCCTATTGTGGTGACCTGGCCTCCGTCCATTGTGTCCTGTTCCGTCTCCACTCCACCGAGATCTCCAGGGTGAATCGTTAAAGTGGTTTTGAGCGTCTGGATTAGACGCTCCTTGGGGGGGGGGCTTGTCCGAATCCTGCCACGAAATTTCCTATCATGAACTCTCGCACTACACACTGTTGCACATCACCCGGACTACATTTCCCATCATGCATAGCCAAGATGGCACTCCGCCCGAATGCCACACACCGTTTACATGATGGCACCCAGCGGTTTCATATCACTGCATCATATTTAACAGCACTCTGATCCCTCCTCTGTTCCGAGTATGTTTTCAGCATTAGCATCTGCCCATAGAGATGTACCTACGGGAGCACTAGTCATTCGGTCTTGCCCTAGTATTAGCCTTAGTCTTAGCACTAGTAATAGCCTGCCTAGCTGTCATTAGCTAGCAGTAGCCTAGCCTTCTCGGTTTTGATCATTCGCCTGGTCTCATGGGATTCACCCCTTGTCTTGTCTGTGTGATTCGGTTGCCGATCGTTCGACTGCGCTAGCCCTAGGATTATTCGTGTCTTGCCCGTCATATTCCTGGTTGCCACTGTTTACCCTGCATGTTTTATGACCATGTCTCTGTCTTCTCCAATAAAAAGCTCTGAGAATGGATCCGCAAGTCTCACGTCTCATCAGCCCCGTAACAGGTACAAAGTTATTGTTCGTATACTATTGTTTTTTTTATATTTAGAATTCGTTTTTATATTTTCTGTTTTAATTTAAAATATTTGTAGTTTTGTTGTTTGTTTTTGCCTTTTTTTTAATTCTTTTTTTTATGTCTATAGTTGTATTCATGCTTATTTCATGTTTTAATTTTAGTTATTTTAAGTTTTGTGTGCTTTTGTCATTTTATTAGTTATTTATATGTCTACAGTTACTTTTTTTTTATTTGTATTTGTGTATTAATTTAGTATTCTAGTTAAACAATAATCTCTTTTCTAATAACACACACACACATCTATTACTATATATTTGATGACTTATTTTATTGTGTAGTAAAATGTTTTTATGCTTGTATCTTTGTAAATGTATTTGTAAAATTGTACATTTTGTGCATGCATTATTCTAGTTTATATTCTCTTTGCATCCTTGCCTTTTGTAATTTACTTGATTTTTTATAGTTTGATTTAACTTAATTTTTTGTTAAAATTTTGGTACTTCGTTTTTTTGATTTAGTTGTAATTATTTTGTTAAATGTATGGGTTGAATTGTGTTATATATCTTCATTCTACGGCCTGTAATTGTATCTTTGTTTCTAGAGAGACGTCTCTCGTTAAAATAACTGGTTTTATCCCCACTGAAGTCCCAACATTTAAAAATACATTTTTCATTACACACATACTGTAGTACTATATTAATGACGTAAGATCATATGTGATTTCTCTCCATAAACTCCGTTGCCAGACCAATTCCCCGGTCTGATCGTGGGGTTTATCAGTGTGTAGGTGTGTTAATGCAATCATGGTTGGCTTGTCCAGACTATAAACAAATGATATCGGCCTGCAGCTGGTTTTCAATAACAATTAAAATTTTTATGAGTGTGTATGGCGACTGTTTAAAAACCAATCAGTGTGGATGTGTTTCCGTGTGCTTGCTCGGGGTCATGCGATGTGCATCTCTTCACAGAAACGTGAGTAAGGTTTACCCTTTAAGCATATCCCTACAGCATAATACAGTCAGGTGAAGTGTTCACAGAGAAGTCATAATAATCCTGTAAATGCCTCATATATGGATAATAGTTATACTTTTTTTTTTTCTCAATATTTCGCTTCCCTAGGGATTTCGGCTCACTACAGGAGAATGTTGTATGACTTTATTCAGAGACTTAATAAAACTGAGAAAGATTGAATTTGGTTGGCGAATGCTGATTATTTCTATGATTTCGAAATGCGGATGGTGTAAAGTTAAAGTCAAGTAGTGTCTTTACTAATCAGTACAGCAGGTATACACATAAAAGGATCTTATAATATCAGCTGGTAACTGTTGTAATCCAATGATTATGTTCTTAGTAAGATGATTAAATTATCCAAACATACAGTATAATGTAATGCAATCCTGTGCTGATGAAGACACGGCCCTGAGCAGCAGCTGAAGCTGGACGTTTCTACAATTACACTAAAAGAGCTTTTACTCTCTTATTTATTTATTTTTTCCACTCTAAACTACCAATCAGATGACAGAAGACATGCAATACACTCTTAAAAATAAAGGTGCTTCACGATGCCATAGAAGATATGCTGTGCTTTGTCTAATAATTGGTTCATCATAAAGTGAAAGCTCCTAACATCTGAAGAAACCTTCTGTTTGACAAAGGGCTTCTTTGTGGCCGACAGCCGGTCTTAGATTATAAAAAGGAATGAAAGAGATGTTCGTTTAAAGAACTTTTGAATGAATGCTTTCTTTGTGGATACAAAAATGGTTCTTCTATGGCATCGCTTGAAGAACCTTTTGAAGCACCTTTATTTTTAAGAGTGTAGACTGTGTAATTGGAGAACCTTTAATATTCATGGAACCACAACAGGTTCTTAATAGAAGAGTTTCATTGAAAGGTTCTTTAAAGAACCAAAAGCTAATCTATCTTTATAACCCTCACAATGCAATTGTGTCTGTTTTGACCCAGAAGAGATACATCATTTCTTAAAAATGCATAGATTTTAGTAATGAAATAGTAATATCTATGAAGTTACATTAGTGTCGAAAAACATATGTAAAATATTTTTAGCCTTTTCACCATATCTCACTTTTTTGTTGATGAACATTAATATTTGCACTTATTGGCGAACCACTGCAGCCTTTTTTTTTTCATCTGAAAGTTGAGGTTTATACAAGTAAAATGAATTTGAAATTTGAGCAAGCCGAGCAATATTTGTTGTTTTGTTAAAAATAAATATGCAGGTTGCATACATTGACTGACACTTTTTGAGCAATTATTAATTTAAAAATTCCAATGGTGTTATATTTACAATCTTTCATCAATATCGAGAGAAAAACAAACAAAAAACATATATTGCATCATGTGTGGTTCGTGTGTAATTTTAAAATGTTACACACACACATTCACTGATTAATAAGAAGCTGCTGATCATAAACCTGGTTTTAGTTGGAAAAATATGAAGTTATGATTATTTTATAAAATAACATTTCTTGGGGTCTGAACGGATCTGGAATGCGAAAACAGTACAGATTTTGAATGCATCATGAGAATTAACAACAGCTCTGTGAATTCATTAGTTGTAATTCCAATTCCTTGAATTCAAATTCAAACTGGGACCTGAATTCGAATTCAGTGATGCATTACGCGTTCTCAGTGCGATCCTGGATGCTGCACAGTCTAAATGGGTTTTAGGTGTGTCTGTCTTCGCTGTAATGCACGAGCATCACTTACTCCAGTGAGTCTCCATCTGAGACAGCGTCCCGTCGTTTCTCAAGTTCTCCATGTTTCTGTGTGCGTCTCTGGCTGAGCTTTAACGCAGGCAGTCCTTGGTTCTCATTAGAGAGATGAGAGATGAAGGAGGGGGTTTTGAGAGAGAGAGAGAGAGAGAGAATCAAGACGCTGGGATTGATCAGAGGATCCAGATTCTCGTGTGCGGGATTAAATGCGTGATCTCCATCCTTGTAAACACGTTTCTCCATCCATCCGCTGTGTTTTATGGAGGTTTTGCGCGCTGGCGTCTGTATCCGCATCTTGACGGTTTTTGTTCTTATTCTCTCGGATTTAAGGGTTTTTTCACCTTTTTCTTGCAGATCTGAAGGTAAGCAGCTGTGTCTAATAACGCGTTTTCTTATATCCCCGCAGGTTGCGTGTGTCTGGATGAAGATGGGGTTTTTCCTCCCAGACTTTCTATTCATCATATAGACGCGTAACCATCCTCTGAGTCACGAACACGGCACAATCTAGCGATGCAGTGGAACACATGCCCATGTCTGTGTAATGTCTTCGGGTTGAGCTGATTTAAGTGCAGGGTTTGTCCAGGCTGTTAGTCGCAGGACAGGAACGCAGTAACCGGGTGAAGCAGGTAAGATCTGACCGTCAGGGAATTAATAACCTACTTTACACGTTCACATCGATTGCACAGCGTTAATGCCCTCATCCTTTCTGAAAAACCTTAAATTCTACGCTTTTCGACTCGTTTCGCTCATTAAGATTTAGATGGTGCTCCAGAAGAACCCCGATATATCTGGTGTCATCGGTGACTTATTAGGAACGGCCTGTGCTTTCATGCAAAGACCCACTTCTATCAGCCCTCTGATGCATGCATGATCAAATCAAACCACCTCTTAATGATGCATTACAATTCAGAATAAGAACATGTTGTTTCCCGTTTTCGCGTCAAAATGATGGTTTTGAGAGAGTTGCACATCTATCCTGCAGTACAGGTTCTTGATGCATCACCACTTTTTTCAGATTTGTTTTGGGCATATGATTAAAGAGTGGTTTGGATGATTATAGTGGTTTTTGGAGATCTGAAGTACTGTAGTGGACATTTTCATCAAAGGGTTACAATATATGGTTGATCATATGCAGTGTGTTGGATTGTTTGCATTGCAAATTAATGTTAGTATCTCAGTGTTCTGATTTATCAAGATGAGAATATAATAATTCATGCTTTTCCCTTTTAAAATTATGTTTTTGAGAGAGTTGCAGCTGCAATCCAAAATTATATAGAGGTTCTTGCATCATTTTTTTTTTCAGACGGATTATTAAAATGCTTTTAAAGATCTGACCATTGTAGTGGACATTTGCATCAAAGGATTCAAATGTACAGTTGATCATATAAACAGGTTTTGGTTAGTTTGCATTGCCATTAATGTCAGTATCTTAATGTTTTTCCCTTTTAAAATGATGCCTTTGAGAGAATTACACCCTGCAATTGAAAATAATGTTGTTAAATATTCCAGAGGATCTTGGTGCATCACCACTTTTAAAATAAAAACACACTATAAAGAGGACAGCCGAATGTAATTATGGGAAAGATTGGTTTAGATGATTATAGTGGCTTTTTAAGATCTGAGCATTGTAGTGGGAGTCAAGGGGTTAATATATACAGGTTTTAGTTGGCTTGCGTTGCCATTAATGTTAGAATTATTAATGTGTCCTACTGTTACGTTTCATCAAAGTAAGAATAAAATATTCCTATTTTTCCCTTTTAAAATTATGATTTTAAGATAATTACATTCTGCAATTGAAAATAATGTTAAATACTACAGAAGTTCTTGGTGCATCACCTCTTTTCAGCCATGTTTTATAAATAAAAACACACCATAAAGAGGACAGTCATATGTAATTATGGGTTTTAGATTATTAAAGTGGTTTTTGAAGATCTGATTATTGTAGTGGGCATTTGCATCAAAGGGTTAAAATATACAGTTGATCATATAAACAAGTTTTGGTTCGTTTGCATTGCCGTTAATGTCAGTATCTTAATGTTTTTCCATTTCAAAATGATGTTTTTGAGAGGATTGCACCCTGCATTTGAAAATAATGTTGTTAAATATTAGAGGTTCTTGGTGCATCACCACTTTTCAGCCATGTTTTTATTTTTAAAAATCCACACAATATAAAGAAGACAGCCGTATGTAATAAAGAGTGGTTTAGATGATTACAGTGGCTTTTTGAAGATCTCACCATTTGCATGAAAGGGTTAAACAGCTGATCATATACAGGTTTTGGTTTGCTTGCATTGCCGTTAATGTTAGTATTCTTCATTAGTACTGGTGGTCATCAGTGATAAAGCATCTTTTTATATTCTCAACATGAAATCTCTGAACCAGCTGGTGGTACTACGGTATGTACATCTACATGGTGCACGAATGGAGATGCAATGTGAAAGAGGACTAAATCACCTTTAAAATAGGCGAGACGCATTCGTTTGATTGCAAATCAACAGCGTTTGTCAGCAGTATATGAGGTCTGATGATTTGCATTGCAGCGTGAGTGTGTGAATTACAGGTGCATCATTATTAACTGTGTCAAGAGGAACAGACGCGTCCAACAAGGACAGAAAGCTTCAGCAGACAGGAGTAGAGTTGAAAGGCCACCCCTGCAGGGATAAGCAGTCGCTTCAGATCGTTTCTAAAAGTGTCACAAAAGAACAGCCGCCGCAAGCATTACCTCAGGTTTGAAAGGATTGTTCAGCCAAAAATTTTACGTTTTTGTCATTTTTCACACAGTAGCTATTCCCTACTGTCATTCTTTTTTTTTACAAAGATCATTATAAATTTTTATTTCAGTGCATTACTTGCCATTCTTTTGTATTATTGAAACAATTTCCGAAGTGAAAATTCTTTCAAGCAGAGGCATTACGGTAAAACTGGAATGAAAATTAAATCCATTTATTTTATAATTTTTCCTTAGAACAGTTTGATACTTTAAATAAAATACACCCTAAGCAAAATAAACAAATAAAAAACTTTATAAAGATATATATATTTTAATTCAGCTATTGTGAGAAATATTTATTATTTAACTGTCTCATTTTAATGGACTAAAGTAGCTAAAACCGAAATAGAAATAAGCATACATTAAAAAAAAAAATAAAAACTACAACTACTAAAAATGACAAAAACAAAATTACTAAACCTACTAAAATGAAAATAAAAACAAAAACTGATTTAAAATGTTCATAAAAATACAGTATCTACATGAAACTAAATTAACACAGTTTCAAAGTAAATCCTATGCCATTGTTTCAGTGTATGAGTAAAATTAAGAATAACAGCTTAATGATAAAGAGATTTGTTGTATGGATAAATAATTTATCTTTTTGTGTTCCACAGAAAAAAAGAAAAAAAAACCTTTTTGGATGAATAGTTCTATTCCTTTAAACACACATTATGTTCTAAGCTTCACAAAGCAGGTTTTATAGCAGGTGTAAATGTTTTTTAGATTGTTTTTGTAAAAAACACCTATTTCCTGTGTATTTTAGTATATGTTGTTTGAGCATGTTAATATATGTTGCATGCGTCTCTCATAATATGATCATATATGCACACAAACTCTTATTGGAGACATGTAATAACATTCAATGCTGTCCAGACGTCTTGGACATTTCTGCAGGCAGTATAATTTAGTTATGCTCATTTATTTCAAAGGGCTCAGGGTTTGTCTGGTTGTGCTCATTAGAGGTCCCCTGCTGGTTGATGCTGTAACTACGCCTGTGCTGCATGGCATTCATAGCTCAGGTGAATGACTCGGTGAGCGTCCAGGAGAAAAGATGCCAGCATGCAGGTTGTGCACCAGCTTTGGCTAGAAATGTCTCGGCGTGAGTGCAGTATAAATGCATATTAAAAATACTAATAATTCACTCAAAAATTAACATTTGCTGAAAATGTGTTCACCCTCAGTTCATCCGAGATTGGGATGAGTTTGTTTCTTCATCAGGTTTGTAGAAATGTAGCATTGCATCAGTGTCTCAGCAGTGAATGGGTGCCGTCATAATGAGAGTCCAAACAGCTGATGAAGCATCACAGTAATCCACAGCACTCCAGTCCATCACTTAACATCTGGAGAAGACAAAAGCTGAACTAATCCCGCATTAATGACGTTTTTAAAACTCATACATAGAGTCTATAATCCAAATAACTCTTCCTCCAGTGAATCAGTGTTCTGGTGTGAATCAGGAGAGAAATCTGCACAGATCAAGCAGCGTTTAAACAGCTCTAAACACATATGTGGCTGGATTTTGATGTGAGAGACAACAGCAGATGCACTTTTTCACTGGAGGAAGCATGTATTTGAGTTAAAAGCATCTTAATGCTGGATTAGTTTCAGCTTTTGTCTTCTCCAGACATTAACTGATGGACTGGAGTACTTGTGGATTATTGTGATGTTTTTATCAGCTGTTTGGACTCTCCTTCTGACGGCACCCATTCACTGCAGAGACACTGATGCAATGCTACATTTCTCCAAATCTGATGAAGAAACAAACTCATCCCGATCTCGGATGGCCCATTTTCAGCAAATGTTCATTTTTTCACATTTAATCACAAATGAGTGGGAAACAAAATTTGGAAATTCTTACATTCAAATCCCAAATTCATCACTGCGTCTCAACGCATGCATTTATCCAAAAGTGACTTACATTGCATTCAAGCTATGCATTCGCTGGGAAACAAACCCATGACCTTGGTGTTGCGAGCGCCATGATCAGCACAGGCGGACTGTAAACAAGCAGCATTGTTAGTTTTGAAGCGAATCAGCAGGTTGAGAAGGAACGATGTGAAAACAGTGACACGAACAAACCTGCAAAGAACTGCGTGATTGTGATTGTCAAGGTTTTCTGTGAAAACTAATCAAAAGTTTTGTGTTTGTTGGTCCCGAATCCTGCTAATGAGAATATTATATTCCTGAAAATTACATTTCCACACAGCTTGATGCTTTGCCAGCAGCCAGCAGAGACACGATGTACAGCACCTTTAATTGTAATTCTTTTAAATGAGCCTTGATTTGACTCATTTAAGCTCAGTAGTAGTTTATGTAATGCTCTTGTTTATGTAATGCATGATTCAAACTTTATGCAATTTATAACAAATTAAAAGTTACTCTTATTCAGCTTGCAACAAAAAAGAAAACATTGTTAACTATTTAAAAAAAAAAATCTTGTTGTCCTGTACAAATATCTAAGCATCCTTAAAGCAAGAAGCTAGTTTTATATGTTTGGCTTGTTGTCAGAGAATCTCTCTGGAATATCAGTGTATTTTGTCTCTGCATTTTATTTTCATTTAGTTTTATTTCACGTTTGTTCTTGTTTATGCTTAATGTCTGTATATACAAGATCGATTCACTGAGAAATCAGCAATGCAAATGCACAACTCACACTTTATGCAATTTATAAAAAGTTACTCTTATTTGTCTTTAGCTTGTTTACACTGCAGTCAAATATCTAAACATCTTTAGAGCAAGAAGTGAATTTGATTTTAAACCTTGTTGTCAGAGAATCTCTGGAATATAAGTTTATTTTGTCTTTGCATTGTTTTGTTATATTTCTCTTGTTTATGCTTAATATCTTTGTTCAAAATACATTCTCTGAAAAAGCAGCAATACAAATGCAGACTCACACTTTATGTAATTTATAACAAACTTTTTTGCTTCACCTTGTTTACACTGTGAAAATACAGCATTTGTAATTATGTATTCGTACAAATATTGCAACATGCTTAAAGCAAGAAGGAAACTTGATATTTATTTCACTTGTTTATGCTTAATATCTTTATATTCAAGATAGTTTCTCTGAAAAAAGAAGCAATACAAATGCACAACTCAAACTTTTTGTAATTTATAACAAATTAAAAGTTACTCTTATTTTGCTTTAGCTTATTTACAGTGCAAAAAAAAAAAATCACAATTTATTCTCACTTCTGTCTTCTTGTCCTGTACAAATATCAAAATATTTACCAGAGATGCAAATATGATATTAAGCCTTGTTGTATATGAGTATACAGTGGGGGAAAAAAGTATTTAGTCAGCCACCAATTGTGCAAGTTCTCCCACTTAAAAAGATGAGAGAGGCCTGTAATTTTCATCATAGGTATACCTCAACTATGAGAGACAAAATGAGAAAAAAAATTCAGAAAATCACATTGTAGGATTTTTAAAGAATTTATTTGCAAATTATGGTGGAAAATAAGTATTTGGTCAATAACAAAATTTCATCTCAATACTTTGTTATATACCCTTTGTTGGCAATGACAGAGGTCAAATGTTTTTTCTGTAAGTCTTCACAAGGTTTTCACAAACTGTTTCTGGTATTTTGGCCCATTCCTCCATGCAGATCTCCTCTAGAGCAGTAATGTTTTGGGGCTGTCGCTGGGCAACACGGATTTTCAACTCCCTCCAAAGATTTCTATGGGGTTGAGATCTGGAGACTGGCTAGGGCACTCCAGGACCTTGAAATGCTTCTTACGAAGCCCCTCCTTCGTTGCCCGGGCGGTGTGTTTGGGATCATTGTCATGCTGAAAGACCCAGCAACGTTTCATCTTCAATGCCCTTGCTGATGAACGGTTTTCACTCAATCTCAAGATACATGGCCCCATTCATTCTTTCGTTTACACGGATCAGTTCGTCTTGTCAGGATCCGGGTAAGAGGGTGGGCGAGGACTCAGATTGCAGAAAAGGGCTTTATTTTAAAATAAAACAAAACAAACAACAGAAACTACCCCGTGGGGGAAAAACCGGCTGGCAAGGCAAGGCAAGGCAAGGGAAGGCAAGGCAAGGCAAGACAAGGCAAGGCAAGGCAGGATCTGGACACATCCAGGGATTGACGATGACGAACTGACGCACGACTGCAAACACAAGGAGCATAAATGGAGAGCAAATGAGGAGGGTAATGAGGGATCACATGTGGGACAAATTAACTAATAATCAGGTAACAAGATGGGAGGGGTCAAGACAATTGACATGAGCACATGGCACACCGAATCAAAGACAAAAAGCCATGTGCTCACACAAAACAAAACAAGCACATGGCCAGCAAAACAAAATCACAAGCCATGTGCTAGAACAAGAGACGCGAACACGCAGCTAATGAGAAAACTCCTAAGCCACGTGTTCACACAAGACAACAAGAAAAGCACGCGGCTGAACAAACCGCGTGCTTCACAAAACACAACACACGTGGACAGAAGAGCGCACGGCCGAGCGAACTCGAGACCGCACGCTCCCACAACAGACAGAACATGGAGCGCGAGTGTCCGGACCCCGACACGTGACCGAAACTCAAGACATGAGTGCCGGGATCTGAACACCACGCTCCAACATGAAACAGTACACGCAGACGAGAGCGCACGGCTCGAGCACACTCGCAGCCGCACGCTCACATGAAAACAATGACATGGCGCGAGTGTCAGGGCTCTGTCACAAAACAACGAATAAACTAGACTGAAGTGACAGAACCCTGACAGTCCGTGTCCCTTTGCAGAAAAAGCCCCAAAGCATGATGTTTCCACCCCATGCTTCACAGTAGGTATGGTGTTCTTTGATGCAACTCAGCATTCTTTCTCCTCCAAACACGCAAGTTGAGTTTTTACCAAAAAGTTCTATTTTTGGTTTCATCTGACCATATGACATTCTCCAATCCTCTTCTGGATCATCCAAATGCTCTCTAGCAAACTTCAGGCAGGCCTGGACATGTACTGGCTTAAGCATGGGGACACGTCTGGCACTGCAGGATTTGCGTCCCTGGCGGCGCAGTGTGTTACTGATGTAGCCTTTGTTACTTTGGTCCCAGCTCTCTGCAGGTCTTTCACTAGGTCCCCCCGTGTGGTTCTGGTATTTTTGCTCACAGTTCTTGTGATCATTTTTGACCCCACGGGGTGAGATCTTGCGTGGATCCCCAGATCGAGGGAGATTATCAGTGTTCTTGTATGTCTTCCATTTTCTAATATTTGCTCCCACAGTTGATTTCTTCACACCTAGCTGCTTACCTATTGCAGATTCAGTTTTCCCAGCCTGGTGCAGGTCTACAATTTGTTTCTGGTGTCCTTTGACAGCTCTTTGGTCTTGGCCATGTGGAGTTTGGAGTGTGACTGTTTGAGGTTGTTGACAGGTGTCTTTTATACTGATAACGTGTTCAAACAGATGCCATTAATACAGGCAATGAGTGGAGGACAGAGGAGTCTTTTAAAGAAGTTGTTACAGGTCTGTGAGGGCCAGAAATATTGCTTGTTTGTAGGTGACCATATACTTATTTTACTGAGGAATTTACCGATTAATTCTTTAAAAATCTTACAATGTGATTTTTCTGGATTTTTTTCCTCATTTTGTCTCTCATAGTTGAGGTATCCCTATGATGAAAATTACAGGCCTCTCAAATCTTTTTAAGTGGGAGAACTTGCACACTTGGTGGCTGACTAAATACTTTTTTTGCCCCACTGTAAGGTGTATTTGTCTTGCCTTTTTATTTATTTGTTTGTTTGTTTTGTGACCCTGGCGCACAAACCATTCATATGGTCAATTTTGTGACATTGGATAGGATATATTGGGCTGAGATGGCAACGATTTTTGAAATCTGGAATCTGAGGGTGCAAAAAAATCTAAATATTGAGAAAATCATTTTTAAAGTTGTTCAAATGAAGTTCTTAGCTATGCATAGTACTAATAAAAAATTAGGTTTTGATACATTTACAGTAGGAAATTTACAAAATAACTTCATAGAACATGATCTTTACTTTATATCCTAATGATTTTTGGCATAAAATTAAAATCTATAATTTTGACCCATACATGTATTTTTTGGCTATTGCTACAAATATCCCCCATCGACTTAACACTGCTTTTGTGCTCCAGGGACACATTTTTATTTTTTATTTTTAATATTTTTTTTATATTTTCTTAATATCTTTATATTCACGATAGAATCTCTGAAAACAAGCGTTAATATTTCCTTCTGTTTTGCTTGCAGGTAAATATTTTATGCTTTATAAGAATGTTTAGACATTTTAACTGTTAAACGAGACGAGGATCCTCGTGAATAATATATTTTGTGTTGCTCAACATTACGTAAGTGGACACCCACAGATGAGATGTGCCAAGCGCTGCAGATGTCTGGCGGACAGCTTAGTTAATGGCTCTGAGCGTTCAGATGACTGCTGAATGAATGTGCCAGATTTATACGGCCCGCGTTATTAGAGAGCCTGGACTTTTCTCCCTGCTAGCGAAGCCACTGAACATTTCATTCATTTTAATGGATGGTAAATACAAAGCCGAGTGTGTTTTTTCACAGCCGCTCCATGGGCTCAAAAACGCCATTAGAACTGCAGTATTGTGGTTTGGTGTTACTGTTAGACATTGTGATGTTTTAGGAGCGACAAATGCATTGAAATGCAGAGGTGAATCTGCTAAATGATGCTTCGTGAATGATGGCTGATGCACTGATATGTTGTTTGAGATTCTACAGGAGAGTTTGGAGATATTAAAGCAATCATATCTGTGTTATCATTCCTACAGAAAGCTAACAATTTAACCTGGTTGGTGTTTTTGACTAAAAGAGATGCTATTTATTAACCACAGACAGCATTTTTAGTGAGTCTGTCCAGTTTAATGTGTTGAACCAAGAAGATAATCGGATAATCCAGAGATGAGATGACGGTTTTCAGGCTTTTGAAGAAATTCTCAGAGTAAATAAACTTAGTCGTGTGTGCAAAGACTGACGAAACAACTACCAATCACTGTCGAGATACTGTTTAAAATGAACACAAGTCATGAGACAAGGAAAGATCATGAAACTTAAAGGTGAAATAATAGCATTAAAATCATTGCAATATTTGCTCGCTGATTCTAGCTGGTCTAAAAGCAGTGTGTTAATATTCACTAACTTTAATATTTTGAATTCATGTTTTCAAACTTAAATTGTTGTAAAGTGTTTTAATGCTTTGAAGCACAGACTTCATTAAAAGCATGAAGCATGTATAAAAAAAAAGTAGAATTTTTATCTCACAATTTGGACTTTTTGTTCTTGCAATTTTTTTGAAATTATATTTCACAATTCAGATTTTTTTGAAAAGTCAGAAGAGTGAAACAAACTTGCAATTGTGAGAAAAAAGTCACAATTATTGTTTTAATTTAAAAAAAAATATTTTGTGGCGGAATAAACTGAATCGTGAGGTGTAAACTCAGAATTGAGTTGAAAAATTCAGAATTCTGAGTTTTCATCTCACGATTCAGATTATTTTCTTTATATTGCACAATTCTGACTTCAGAGTATTTTACTCACAATTCTGTGAAAAATATAAAAATTGTGAGATATTGCTTTTTTTAATTTATTATATCATTTTTTATTCCACGTTGGAAAACACACAAACAAACAAAACCAAATAAATTTCACGATATGAGTCAATTTGTGAGATAAAATCCTCCCCCATGACAGAAATGGGCTTTCATAGATATCAACCTCAAATCTGGAACACTTGTTTAGATTTATGTCTATTATTTATAGACATAATATATTTATTTATGACATTTATATTATTTATGTATTTATTTCAACCCGATCTCATGAAAGTGCGTATAAATAGTACGCCAAATAAAAAACGAAAAGTCGTGGTATTGATACGCAAAAATGGATTTTGGCGTGTATATGCTACGCGATGGGTAGTTTTAGGGTTGTGGGGTAGATGCGTATCACATGTACGCGAAAACTGCGTATCATATACACGCCAACAAATTTCGTATCATATTCACGCGAAAACTGCGTATTATATGCACGCCAAACACATGAGTATCATATGCACGCTAAATTAAATTTTTGCGTATCAATACCACGACTTTTCGTTTTTATTTGTCGTACTATTTATACGCATTTTCATGAGACCTTATGCTAATTTATTTATGTCTACTGCATATGAGTCAAAAGATGAACATTGTCCCATTTTGTGTCCGCATCAAATTAAATTTACAAAAGTGATTTTATTCACACAAAAGCCGTATTACAATACATATCTCCTTTAATGTTCAAATACTTTTGTGAAAATAAATTCAAAATAGGGTTGAATCATGTTCATCGTCATTTAGCTTGTAACATATATATGTGACCATGGAGCACAAAACTAGTCATGAGGGTCAATTTTTCGAAATTGAGATTAATGTCTCATCTGAAAGCTGAATAATAATCTTTCCATTGAGGTATGGTTTGTTAGGATAGCACAATACTTGGCTGAGATACCAACTATATGAATACTATATGTCCAAAAATAAATACAATTAAATGATTAAACACTTCTTGCTGACAAATGGGTAAAACCCAGTGGTTTGAAGGATGTTGGCAAAGTTTTAAAATAAATTAATTTGTATTTTGAGAGTCTTTTAATGATTCTGATTGGTTACATGAATTATTGTTACACTGAAAGGCATTTTATTCTGTAAATAATGGTGCACATGTATGATAGTCATAATTTTTTGCTCAGAAATTTAAACCTGGATTAAACTTTATTGTTTTGATGCATGAAAGCCCCTTCTTGTCCTTGATCATATAGTGTCTCTTGCCCAGCCGTATTGAGTATATTTCTGATATATATCATAATTTCAGTGTGCTCCTCTCTCTTCCACAGGCAACTCAATCTGACTGGAATTAAATCAGGATATACTTGTGTTTCTGAAACATGGCAGGCACCGTCTCCGTCGACTCGAGGGCCGAAGCATCTCGTCTGAGGATCTGTGGTGCTTTGGATTAACAGATCTGCGGTCGCACATTTGTGAGGATTACGCCTTTGCTTTGCTGCCTTTGCCATGCTTTGTCTGAGAATGATCCTTCGGGTTGTCTCTGTGGTTTGGGGAGTTGCGCTCGTCGTTTGTCAGCAAGCACAGTTCACCACCGTCACCACAAACTATGGGAAGCTGCGTGGATTGCGTGTGGCGCTGCCCAGTGAGATCCTGGGCCCCGTGGAGCAGTATCTGGGGGTCCCGTATGCGATGCCCCCTACTGGACAGCGGCGCTTCCAGGCACCGGAGCCGCCAGCGTCGTGGCCCGGCATCAGGAACGCCACGCAGTTCGCTCCGGTGTGTCCGCAGTATCTGGAGGACCGGCTGCTGCTCACAGACATGCTACCGGTGTGGTTTACTGCAAACCTGGACACGGTCGCATCGTACATACACGAGCAGAGCGAAGACTGTCTGTACCTCAACATCTACGTGCCCACGGAGGAAGGTATGCTTATTAAAATACATGAATTTTGCATATATATATATATATATGTGTATATATACCATTCAAAAGTTTGGGGTTGGGATGTTTTTTAAATGTTTTGGAAAGACATCTCTTCTGCTCACTGAGGCTGCATTTATATTTTAAAGGGGTGGTTGATTGCGATTTCACTTTTTAATGTTAGTTAGTGTGTAATGTTGCTGTTTGAGCATAAACAATATCTGCAAAGTTACGAAGCTAAAAGTTCAATGCAAACGGAGATATCGTCTTTTAAAATTCTGGCAGTTTAATGCCTACAAAAACGGCTGGTGGGGACTACAACGAGTTACTTCCCGGGTTCGTGACATCACAAACCCAGATAAACCTGCCTGCCCCCTCCCCGGACATCCGGTTCGCATAGGGGGCGAGGCCATGCTGCGCTGCGTTAGAGAAGAGGAAGAGAAAACTAGAACGTAAAAATCTATTCATATATGAACATACTGAATCAGTCTTCTAATGATTCTAATGGATTCACAAATTTCAAAATCAATGTTCAAAAGCAGCGGGTCTTAATACGGTTCCTGGCCTCGCCCTGCATCTCTCTCTCTCTCTCTCTCACTCTCACTCCCCTCTCTTTCAGATCATCAGCTCAGCGAATACACTTATTTTCACATAGCTATGAGAAGCGTTGACATGGACGCTCGTGCAGTTGCCGTATTGTATTAAAGCTTTAATCAGGATAAAACTGTATATTAAAAACTAACAGAAGCAGTAGCATTTACAAATAACACCGTATCTAAAAGTATGAGACAACAACAAACAAAAAACATAGGTCTACCATTAAAAGCCTTGCTTGCACAGGTTCTGCGCGATCCTCTTCTCTAATATCCTCTGCGTCTCAATCGGGTCAAATTGATAAGCAATATAGACGACGCCATTGTGTACAATACAACCGAGCACATGCAGCTGAGGAGAGGGGCGGGACATTAAGAAAAGCACTAGAGACGGTTTAGCCAATCACAACACAATGGACTAGCTAACCAATCAGAGCCCATAGCCAATTTCTGATAGGGGCTTCATTAAAGAAGGAAATGATCAGCGTGTTTCTCAGAGAAGGGACAGAGCAGTGTGGAATAAAGGTAAATATGTGAAAGATAATGCAGTTTTTTAAAAACGAAGCATGAACATGTTACAGTGCACCCCATAAACACAATCGAGCCTTTAAAAAACAGTCAACCACCCCTTTAATCAAAAATACTGTAGAAATTGTAAATTTTTTTACTATTTAAAACAGCTTTCCTGTGTGAATCTCTGTTAAACTGTGCTGTATTTCCTGTGATGGGCAGCTGTATTTTCAGCATCATTACTCTCCAGTCTTCAGTGTCACATGATCTTCAGTAATCAGTATAATATGCTGATTTGCTGCTCAAACATTTATTTTTTATCAATGTTGAAAACAGCTGTGCTGATACAACACATGCGTGATACATTTTATTTTTCAGGATATTTTGATGAATAGAAAGTTCAAAAGAACAGCATTTGTTTGAAATAGAAATCTACTATAACATTATACATGTCTTTACTGTCAATTTTTAAGTTAATGTGTCCTTGATGACTAAATATCAGTTTCTTAAATAAATTTTACTTACCCCAAACTTTTTAACTATATATACACACACACAGCAACATAAAAATATATAACTCAAACTCAACATATATAGCTCAAAATGAATTATTCGTATATGAAATTCTTAATACAACTGTATTAATTTATGAAAGTTTTCTGGAGGGTTGCAAAAGGGGCAGAACATTTCCAGAAGCTTTCCAAAAGTTTCCAAAAAACAAAAAACAAATTCTGGAAAGTTTTTGGAAATTTACTGGAAATGTTCCGCCCCCGTTGCTGGCCTAATTTTAATTTATGTATAAAGGTCTTAAGCAAATTTGTCTTAAGTAACTGTTTTGTTGTAGTAGTGGATGCCTATGAAAAAATATAATTTTACATATGAACCTTTTCAGTTAATATGCAACATTATGTATAATTATTATGAAATTATAAATGAGGACCGAAATTAATTCTTGATGATGATGATGATGATGGATATGGATTAAAATATGTTGTATACAATACTAAAAACTTTATTTTTATTTATGCATATTTCTTGGTACTGAATAACATATTTATAATCACTGGTTCTCATGCTTTATCCTTGCAAAGATTTTTTGCCGTATGGGATTGACTTCTTGACAAAGGATTCATGAAATGCTGCTGTAATATGTGGAACAGAAGCGTGTCTGTGATGCATTAACATGCTGTCTATTTAGGCAGCTCACTAGCTGTTGGAACAGAGCCGTTTATCATCATATCCATGTATTCATGGGATTGCCATGATCTTATTTTCGCGTGTCGCTTCTTGTTTCTCATATAGACAGAAACTAAATATGCCGTTTATTCCCTAAGGAGATGGATTCATGATTTAGCAGTTGATGTCCAAACTGTGAGGCTCTAGTAGATTCATCAGTAACGCAGCGCATCGCCTCGAGGAGCACAACATAATGAAACGCATGATGAACGGAGATGACAAACAAAACATTAGATGCAGAACTCAAGAGCTGGTCGTTCAAGTTTTGTTCACTGTTCTCAGTGAGTCTGTCTCAGGTTTTAGGTCTTTCCCGGTTAAAATAAATCTAAAACCTGAAATACAATAAATACTGTATATATACTGGATTGCTATATATTACAGTGTATATGTGAGGATACGTCACAGCAAGCTCATTACGGAAAGAGCGTGTTCACAGAGTGCTGTACAAAGCATATTAAATGCAAAGTTGCTGGAAGGAAGGAAATTGGGTAGGAAAAGGTGCACACGCAACAGAGATGACCGCAAGCTTAAGAATACTGTCAAGCAAAGCCGATTCAAACACTTGGGAGAGCTTCAGGAGGAGTGGACTGAAGCTGGAGTCAGTGCATCAAGAGTCACCACGCTCAGACGTCTTCAGGAAAACTTCTGAAACAGAAACAACGTCAGAAGCATCTCACCTGGGCTAAGGAGAAAAAGAACTGGACTGTTGCTCAGTGCTCCAAAGTCCTCTTTTCAGATGAAAGTAAATGTTGCATTTAATTTGGAAATCAAGGTCCCAGATTCTGGAGGAAAAGTGGAGAGGCACAGAATCCAAGCTGCTTGAAGTCCAGTGTGAAGTTTCTGAATCAGTGATGATTTGGGGAGCCATGACGTCTGCTAGTGTTGCTCCATTGTGTTTTATCAAGTCCAAAGCCAATGCAGCCATCTACCGGGAGATTTTGGAGCACTTCATGCTTCCATCTGCTGACAAGCTTTATGGAGATGCTGATTTCCTTTTCCAGCAGAACTTAGCACCTGCCCACAGAGCCAAAGGTACCATGGATTAGAGCTGTGGCTTGATTGGCCCGGCCAACAGGCCTGACCTGAAGCAATATAGAGTCTATGGATATTTTCAAGAGAATGTGAGAAGCAGTGGATCCGAAGATGAAGCTCATAGGCTTTCTCAACAGGCTGATCGCTTCCTTCGATCCTCAATGAGCTGGAGGTTGTGTGCTAACCGAGGCCACGGCCAAGTATGAGTGCATAATAGGTATGGTGCGATGCAGAATCGATAGTGGACATCCTCGGAATGGATTCTGAGCTTGCTTTTAACGGAAGATGGCGCTCTAATCTAGTTTTATCCACACACTCAGGTCTGTAATTTCAGATCAGAATGCTTTTATGATGCGTGATTAATGTAAACACAGCCCACTGTGAACACCTTTGTAACTCGCTTCAACCTTTTCGAATTTTATGAATGATTATTTCAGGTTCAAGTGTGTGTAAGGATTTGGCTGTTTCTAAAGCATGCAGCGCCATCTGCTGTTAAAAACTAAGCTCAGAATCGATTCAAGAGAGAATTGTGATGCATTCGGAAAATCTCAGAATCGATAATTTCTCGATTCTCGATGCATCGATTTATTTTCCCAGCCCTAGTGCATAAATGAACATACTTTAAAGAAGTTGAACTTTTCTGTTTTGTAAATCCTTGTTTTTTATTGATCTTAGGAAATATAGATTTTTGAGTACGGGATTTTTGACTTTCATGAGCTGTAAGCTATAATCATCTAAATAAAAAAAACATTAGAAATGTTTTACTTTACGCATAATGAATCTAGAATATATGAAAGTTTCACTTTTTGAAATAAGTTACAAAAAAAATTAACTTTGCACGATATTCAATTTTTTTTAGATCACCTGTAATGTGTATATATATATATATATATCTATATATATATATATATAGCTTATATATATATAATATCATAGTAGATAGATAGATAGATGATAGATAAATTATAGATATAGGTGATACTACATACTAACTAAAACTAAATAAACAATTATGAAATAAAGTGAAAAAACAAAAAACTTAGACTATATTGTCATATTTAAAAGAAAAGAAAAAACGTTTCAAAGAAAGTACTAAAAATGCATTTACGTATTTATGTTTTTAATGATTTTTTCAAGACTTGTAGTGATATTTGTGTAATAGTGATTGACTGATGTATTTAGATCCAGCTCTTACACCAGCTGTTATATAAATGTTTCCTTTAATGCTGTGTTTATGTGAAGATAAGTTGATTTTAATTACCATGAGAATGGTTTGACGAAACTAGGTTTTCATAAGAAGCTTTTTTTAAACGCTCCTGGGAAACACGGTAACTTATAACAGTAAGCATCCTCTTTCTCATTAAACACTGTTTCATATTTCATACTTAATGGAAACATCAGCAGTTTTTCATAATCGGCCGGGTTTTGTCCTGCCCTCAATAGTGAACGAAAACACCCAGTTTCCACAGCGCTCCAGTGTCTTCTGTTTTAATGGAGAACATTATGACTTAATGGACGTGATATAAAACACCAGTAATGACCTCAGACGACTCTATTAAGCACAAACACTTTAATATATTTACTCTAAATGCACACAGACTGAGAAGAGTTAATGCAATAGTTCATCTGTCAATATTTACTGCCGTCAGTTTTTATTTCTGCCTGATCTGTTCTCTTAAGAGACTGTGTTTGTTGCTTGTATTAAGTGATTTTTCTTTCTGTTTCAGATGCGCATGACGACACGGGCTTGAAGCCGGTCATGGTTTATATTCACGGCGGCTCGTACGTCGAGGGAACGGGGAACATGATCGATGGCAGCATCCTCGCCAGCTACGGAAACGTGATCGTCGTCACCGTGAACTACCGGTTAGGAGTGCTAGGTGAGTCGCTCGAAACTTATTCATCTTATTTACACTGCTGTCGGAAGAAATTAGTACTTTAATTTGTCAGGGATGCATGAGATTGATCAAAAGTGCTAGTAAAGACATGTTACAAAAGATTTCTATTTCAAAAAAATACTGTTCTTTTGAACTTGCTGTCATATGTGAATCCTGAGAATAAAATGTTATATGATGCTTCCACAAAAATAGTGGCGACGATGTTTCAACATGATGATAATCGAAAATGTTTCTTGAGCAGCACTCGCATCTTAGAAGCGTGTTATTTTCGTATAACTGAGATTAGTTTTATTAATATATTGAAGTCAGTTTTTTTCTCATTTTAATTAGTTAAATTTTTGTAATTTGTGTGTTTTTGCTATGTCATTTAAGTTTTTTATATGTATTTAGTTATTTATTTCAGGTAACAATTCTATATGTTTTGGTATTAGGTTATTATTATATATATTAATATATATATTATTTTTATTTATTATTTTTTTTAGTAATGGTATTCAAGTAACTAATGTTTGTTTTAGTTTTGGTTAAAATATGTTTCATCTATGTTTATTATTTGATTTATTGAATCATTATCTTCATTTAAGTCACAAAAAACGGTTTATGTTTTTAGTTTTAGTTAACTATTTTATTTTCGATTTTGATATTTGTATATTTTGTTAATGTTTTTTATTTCAAGTAACATTTTTTTAATGTTTTTAGTTGTTGTCAATATAATAACCCTGTTGAAGAACAGATTAAAGAATACGAATGATTTGAAGATCATGTCACACTGAGGAACTCGATGCTAATAAATTCAGCTTTGATCACAGAAATTAATTACAGTTGACCACATGTTCAATAGGAAACAGGTATGTTGTGATAATAATGATTTCACCAATTTTTACAATATTTTTGACAAATAAATCCACCTTGTAAGAAAAAAGGGACTTCTTTAATTGTTTAGATTTTTTGCAATCAGCTGAGATAATGAAACCTGTAAAAGCCTTTCTTTTACACACAGTACGTAAGAGATGACGTTAGAAAGCCTTCAGATGTTCATTAAAGGATATTTTATTCATTTTCATAATGAAGGTTGTTGGCTATTACAAGTTCTGCCAAAAATAGAAACCTCTCTATAAAATAAAGCTTTTATAATGCTGTGTCTTTGAACAGAAGAACACGGTGAGGATTTGAAATCTTATTAAAACACTAAGAATACTTATAAACACGAACACAAAGCAGCTCTCGCAAGTGTTTTAGTTTGCAGTCTAAGTGTGCAGATTTATGATTCATTCATTTTGAATCCTACATATTTATATGTTTGGTGCAGAGCAGTTTATTTCTGTTTGTGAGTCTATTTTTCTGAGTTTTGAATGCGGTGACCTTGGATCGTCAGGCTGTTACTGGCTCTCTTTCTCATCAAGATATTGAAGCAGATTTCGTTTGAAGGTCCTGAGGTCCTTGGCACTGAATTAGAGACGAAAAAGCCCACTTTTAACAGCATCCCTCTTTTAAGAAGAGAGCGTGTTCTTTTCTCCGTGTGGAATTAGATCCAAACACTTCCCAGAGGCCTTCAGATTCAGACCAAATGCACTTTTGGTCATTACCATCAGATCTTTTGTACCAAATTATGTGATGTTTTGAACAAAGCATCTCCTTATAATTGAGTTATGTTCAGAACGAGCTGGATGGAAGAGATTGATGTCTCTCCAGTCATCATTAAATCCGAACATTGTCAAAAATACACCTATAACAGTTCAAAAGTCTGGAACCAATTATGATCGATAAAATCATAAATGTTTCTCGAGCCGAAAATCAGCATATTAGAATGATTCTGAAGATCATGTGACACTGAAGAATGGAGGAATGATGCTGAAAATACAGCTGCGCATCACGAAACATTACAGTTTAACATATTCACATAGAAAACAGCTGTTAAAAGTTGCAATAATATTTCACAATTTTACTAATTTTACTGTATTTTTGATCAAATAAAAACAGCCTTGCTGAGCAAGAGGAAAATAGTAGTTGGGGATAAACTCACATTTGATTGATCTTAGAGTGGTTTGATGGATGTGGCCGCAGGATATTTCACACCCAAGGTCTAGAAGTCCTTGTCTCTCTCTCTGGCTCCAGTACTTCAGAGATGATCACAGATTCAGTGTGTTTTTATGGGAAAACGATCCAGCAGGGACAGATCAAGGCTGGCGGTCTGAGGAGAAACGACACCAGACTAAGCCACATAAAGACTCCTCATCTTCAGCCGACAGCATCTGTTTGAGCGAGCTCTGTCTCATGATTCTCCTGCAGCGTCTGATCCTTTCACAGAGAAATTCAGCTGACATTTCATGTAATCTCAAAGCTAAATGTGACCCTGGAGCACAAAACCAATAAGGGTCAATTTTTTAAAATTGAGATATATACATCATCTGAAAGATGAATAAATAGCTTTCCATTGATGTATGGTTTTGTTAGGATCGGACAATATTTGAAAAACTGGAATCTGAGGGTACAAAAAAATAAAAAAACATTGAGAAAACTGCCTTTAAAGTTGTCCAAATAAAGTACTTAGCAATGCATATTACTAATCAAAAATTAAGTTTTGATATATTTACGGTAGGACATTTACTAAATATCTTCATGGAACATTATCTTTACTTAATAACCTACTGATTTTTGGCATAAAAGAAAAAACAATAATTGTGACCCATACAATGTATGGTGGATATTGCTAAAAATATACCCCAGCGACTTACTGCTTTTGTGCTGCAGGCTCACATGTATTTCTGTTGTAAAGACGGGCGTAAGTGACTGATCTGCTCAGAAGATGTTGGCGATTGCAGATAACAGAGCTGATTTGAAGCCTGAAAGTCCGTTACGTCTGTTTTTCATCCCTTTTCTTTTCATCTTTCTTTTGTTATATTCTCTAAAATGCTGCTTTGGAGTAAAACTGTATAGTAAAAACTGAACTGAACTGATCCTGAATTTAACTGAAATTCACTACCGTTTAAAGACACTCTTATGCTCTCCAAGGCTGCATTATTTGATCAAAATACAGTAAAAAAATGTGAAATAGTATTACAATTTAAAACAGCTGTTTTCTGTGTGAATCTCTGTTTAACTGTAATGTATTTATGTGATGCGCAGCTGTATTTTCAGCAACATTACTCCACTTTCAGTCTCACATGATCCTTCAGAAATCAATCTAATATGCTGATTTGCTGCTCAAGAAACTCTTCTCATTATTATGATTGTTGAACACAGTTGTGCTGCACAATATTTTTTGTGATATATTTTATTTTTCAGGATTCACGTATGAATAGAAAGTCTAAAAGAACAGCATTTACTTGAAATACAAATACTTGATAAACATTTATAAATGTATTTACTGCCATTTTTGATCAATTTAATGCATTCTTGTTGAATGAAAGTATTAATTTCTTTAAAAAAAGTTGCTGACTTCTGAAACTTCTGAACGGTAGTCTATGTAATATTTTGGACAAACACATTGTTTAAAATGTTTCATTAAAATGTCCAGTTTTCTTGTCATGATTGTAGCTGTATTTAAAGGTTAGAAAAACTACAAGAACTTTCTACCAACATTCTGCTAACTTTATTTTCACCCAAAAAAATAACATTATTTGGACATTTATTTTTAAAATTCTAAGAACGTTAAAATGTCTATGATTATAACATTATTTAAAGGTTACAAAAAACGTTTCTTAGAATGTTCAAGTACAAATAACATCACAAGGGGGACATTTTGGGAAATTTTTAGGTCTATCAGCATGAGAGAATGTATATCAAATATTAATAATGTTATAAGAATGTTCCATAAACATTACTTTGAGAATATTTTGTCCTTTTTAAAAAAACTATTAAAAAAACAGAACATTCCCTGTTAGCTGGTTTACTCTTGTTGTAGTTGTTTTAATTTTTTGCACTTGTGGTTTGCAGTATATTAACAATCTACCAAAAAAATCAATTTCTAGATTAATAAACTTCATAGTTTCATTTATTTCAAGCAACCAGCTGTCTAAGAGTTCACTACATTGCAAATATTCTCTACCATATATTTGTATTTTCTACAACTTATGTACAAATGCTAATATTAAATATATTAAGCTGACTTTTTATGGTGAATATGCACAATATTTTATATTTTTATAGCGTAAATAATTCATCTTCTCATGTGCACGTCTCACTCGAGAAAATGTCTCTGATAGATTCAGCGTTGAGAAAACAAGCTGCACGAGGCGCGTTGAGCGCGTGATGAATGCTGCATCCCTCACGGCATTTTGCCACAAAATAAACGGATGATATCAGAATCCATCTCATTAGATATCAGATGTTAAAGAGCTCGTTTAGCTGCTTCGCCGTCATAGATAGGCACTTTTGGTGGTGTAGAACAGCCGAGGCTTTGTGGTAATGGCTGCATGGCTCATTGAAGGACTCCAGTGTTTATTGCTCAGGAATAAATTGCCCAGTTGAAAGTCCTACATCACAGACGAGGACTTCAATTAACCTTTATCAAGCGCTGGCCTGGAGTCAGGAGATGTATATGCATCACAGGTGAAGGTCAGCCAAAGAGCTTTTTATTTGTGCACGGCACTGGAATTAATAATGCAGCGTCCTCTGAGATGCTCCAACATGATTGATGAAGCCCATCAATAAATAACATACAGAAAGCAAGCTCTTGTGTATCCACTGCACTTCAGTTTTTTCCAGGTGAATGTACTTGAGCTAAAGGAAGACTAAACGCATTAACAGGTGTTTAGTGATGCGCTAATCCACCTGAACGTCTCTTCGCATCAGCACGCTTGTGACAGATGATAGTGTTGATCCTCGAGGCCAGATGGAAGGGAAATTAAGTTTGCTGTTTCATATCTCGAGCTGCTCATGATACTTACATTGAGAGCGAGTGTGGGGGATTTCAGACTGAAGACCAGTGAAATGAACAGACAGTTAAAGAGCTAATGTTGATTATAGCAATTTTCCATGTTTTGTTTAAAGAAATGCCTGCATTAATTTTCATTGCAGAAGCTAGTGGAGCAAAATGTGACTTTTGTGAATTTCTAAGTTCATATACAGAGTTCTGGCATGAAACTCCAGATGACGCAGTCCGATAGGTCTATAAAACAATCTGAACTACTGATCAAGGACAAGCGATTGGGTTCTTCCTGTATCGGTCGCCAATGAGCTCGCTGATAGTCATATATGACTAGTGTGCCGTAACAGTTTGTAGAGGCTTCAGAAACAATCCAACTCCCCGACTCCACCGGTATAGATCTGCTAGAGGTGATTCATGTACGCTATATGTAGTTATATGTGCAGCAGCAGTATTTCTACATGCTCACAGCAGCATGTCCGTGGATGTATTGGCAGTAGCAAGTATCGTACTTGCTCTGCCGCAGCAGCTCTATTCTGGCCAAACAAATTAAAATTGTCATGTACATTACCATGCCAATCACTCCGAGAGTTGTCATGACAGAACTACATTTAATATGCATGTACATGAAATACAGTATATGATAACATATATGATGTGAAATAAAAAAAGTTTCCAAAAGCATTTTTTACATTCAAGACACACAATCAGTGTTAAATTATTATTATTGTTGTTTATTTTATTTGATGAATATTTAGATGTAGTCCGTATTTTCTGTTTAAATTTAATTTTAGTTCCAAGTACTGTAATTAAATTTTGGTTTTAGTATCTTTTTTAAATGTGTAGATAGTTTCATCTTTTTTATTCAGTTGGTTTTAGTATTGAATACTCAAGTTCAATTAAATGAAAGTACGAAAATGTGGCGTAACTAACTGAAAAAACGGTACATTTGAAGTATTTTTTATTTCAGTTAAAATTGTTCTGGTTTTAGTTTAGTTTAATTTTGTCTTATGAAAGACATATTATAGTATCACTGCTTATTCTATTTTAGTTTTTTTTTTAAAATACCTATTGATTTAGTTGTAGTTTTATGATTTCATGTGTTAATTTAAATTTTAAAGTTTTGTAAATTTTATGTTTTGAGGCATATTTCTTTATTTTTACGTATTTATAATTTTATATTTGGTATATCATTTTATATAGTTTTTATTCATTTTTATTTTGGTTTTCATTTTAGTTTGTGTTATACTTTGTTAAATTAAAAAAAATATACAATTAAATGTTGCCTTTTTTTGTTTTATCTTTTTCTTCAGTTAACAAACATTTATTGTTTTGTCTTTTTAATGTATGTCTACATATATGTAGTTTATATTCATTTTGAATTCAATTATTTTTATTATTATTGAATTAAGTACTTCAAGTTAAAGTTTTTTTGCACATATTGTCTTTTATTTCAGTTAACAAATAGACACACCACTTTTATTTCATAACTTGTTTGTTTGTTTTCCTTTTAGGTAATTCAGTGACTTATAAAAATCAGCGAGAGTGTTCAATAATCCAAGAAATCTCTTATGGATGGCTGTATTGTCCAACAGCTAAAAAACATGGGCTCTGCAGGTTTCCTGACGCTCGCTGTATCTGTGTTTCAGTTGCCTGCAGCACTGGCGAATAAAGCAGCCAAGGAAGTACGGTCTGCGGGATAAGATAGGATCTCTGCGTGGTGAGGAGAAATTCAGGCTTTTTAACGGCAGATCCGGAGCGAGGGGAACAGTCGGTCTTACGGAGAAGGAGCGCCTGACGCCCGTTGAGAACATATCGAAATATAGGAAGGTGAGGGGAGATCAAGTGAAGGGCAGGAATATATAGGAATGCAGGAGGAAGCAAAAGTCGGAAAGAAAGAGGTAGAGGGGAATGGGAAGTAAGAGAAAGGAGGAAGAGAAACAATGCAAACTGGAGGGGTGGTAGTAAACTGAAGGGGAAAAAAAAGGAAAAAGGAAAAAAAAGGGGAAGGAGAGAGGAGAAAAAAAGGAAGAGGGAGGGAGAAAGGGGGGGGGAAGGAAGGGGGGGGGGAAGAGAAAGGAAGGAAAGGGAAAAAAAAGCAATCTAAGAGAGAGGAAAAAAGAAAAAGAGAGGGGGAGGGGGAAAAGGTTAAAAAAGAAAAGAAGAGAAGAGGAAGAGGGGGAAAGTGAAGGGGAGGAGGAGTAAGTAGAGGGGGGAAAAAAATAAAAATTGTAAAATATAGCAGTGAAAATGCAAAAAAAAATAAAAAAGAGTAGGAGTAGTTAGATGTGAGGTTAGAAAAGAGAAAAAAAAATAAAAAATAATAAAAAAAAAAGAAAGGAAAAAATCCAGAAAGACGAATAAGAATCTGGTAGACGAGTAGCGAAAAAAGGGCCGCTTTCTGTTCTCGGTTTCTGATGCTGTTTGATTCTCTATGTTTAGTTCTACTTTGTCCTGTATGTTATCATCCACGTACTCTCCTGTTCGTTCGGACCATTGTCTCGTAACTTATGCCGTTTTATATCTTCCTTATTAGTTCTCGTTCATTAACCGCCTTAAGAATCCCACTTTTCGTTTCCTGTTACTCCTCTTGTACCTTTTTCTCGCGCGCTTGTGCCACCGATTTGTATTCCTACCTTTTCCATTGCCTCGCTCATTTCTCGTGGCTCGCCCCTACTTCTATTGCGTACCCCACCATAGTCTTCACAGTCCCCCATTTTTCCTAGTGTTCCCTCACTATTTCTCGTAGCCTTCAACTTCTCATTACTGTTATTGCCGCCGCCTTGTGTTTTTGACCTGACCATAGTTATCGTCGACGCACCCCTTACATCGCTGTTTTCCGATTTTGGATATGTTTCTTGGGTGTTTGCTGGTGTTGCCCGTATGTTATTTGTGTGCTTAGTATTTCCGTCCAGGTAGTCCAACGTCCGCTACCGTTTTACGTTATCTTCAGTACTCCCACTGGATTTGTTCTGCTGGTGTCCCGGGGGAGGTCTGCGGGGACACAAAATCTAGGTTAACCTCCATAGTTCAGTTGAATTGAACCAGACGGCGCTCCGGTGTGTCCTCCCTTAATAAGGGCTTTGGACGTGTTCCCCTCACCCTCCTCTGTGGCGAACGAGGGTTATCACCTATCCCACAAGACAGAGTCGAGACCGAGGTATGCCCCTGTCGACTGTTACCCCCTCACGTTAAGCACCTGTTGAGTGGGCCGGAGTAGCCACGGGGTTGCCGCTGGCGAATGGGTGTCTGACGAAAGATAAGGGGAGGTGGTTGTGTTGGACAGGAGAGGAGTTTAATTTTGTGTGTTCGTCTGCGCGGAATGAACTGGAATGCTGTGTTTAGTGTTGCGGTGATTTTGTTGCACAGCAGTGCGTGCCACAACTCATATGAATGCGCAGACGGCAAGTACGGAGTGCCACCCCACAAAGCCCCCACCCCTTCTAAGATGCCTTTTCTCACCCACATGCCCGAAGCGCCTGAAGCCTGCCCGGGCCTGATTGCGGCACACAGAGCGCCGAGCTTCGTATCCGTTTTCGGCATGTATCTCCGATGGAAGAGATCGCGCGCCAACTCCACGGTAAATTGTCATTCAACCACTGGCAGAGAATTCTCCCACGACACCGGACTACCTTCTGTGAGTGCGTGGGGCGGCCAGTCCTGGTACCGACCTTCGCCCCCCTGGTGGGTCGAACGCAATGTTTCATACCCGTTTTTCCTAGAAAGCTGTTTTCATAATCATGTTTACCCACCCTTTTGTTTTACATAAAACTGTTTTCAGACATGCACATGCCTGAGGTTACCTTTCACTATTTTTCCCTTTACAGTGTCTATATCCTGGTCACACAAATCCAACCCAACGAACCGGAAATGAGACAAATGATACGACAAAATGTACAGTGGAGTCTGGGGACACTTAAACAATAAACGTGGCTCGAGAGTGTTGCCACAAGTAACAACTCACTAGCTGAATTGACTTTTAATGACTGACTTTCGTTTTTTAAAACTATGTCACTAGGTGTTTGCCCTAGGGTATGCTGGTGGTGCTATGGTGACCCCCTTGCGATGCACAGTTGCTAGGGGTAGCTAGGGCAATCAAAGATAAAATCACATTCAAATTGACCCTTAATTGCTAGTTCACGTTGATTTTCTTTGGTTGCATGGCCAGTAATGGTAGGGTTATCTGGGTGGTTGTTTTAGAGTGTTTCTAGGCAGTCGAAAGGAACACAATACTTGACTCTGGAATTGCTGACATTAAGCAATGTTTGTTGTCGCGGCTGTATGTAGCGTGTAAGGGCGTTTGCTCGGCAGTCAAACATAAAACACAATTAACCTTTTGACCTCCTTAATTGCCGGGCTTCGACAGCCGGCTATTTGTTGTTAGGGTGTGTTTGCTAGGGCAATTTTGAGAGATGTCCAAGGATGGTTAGGGCGGCGTGTTGCTCGGCAGTGGCCCAGAGACCCAGAACATCTATCGTGAATCGATAGATGCTATAGATAGCTAGCTAGCTAGATAGAAGACTAGCTGAGATAGAGCAGATAGGATAATTGGGTGGTCACACACCTGTTGAGTATGCAGTAAAGTGATACCCGGTACCAAAATGGTGTTTCTGGCGTACTCTGGGTGGTCACTAGAGTGTTGCTAAGGCATTGCTACAGTTCTTCTTGGCAGTTGCAAGAGTGTTTTAGGTGGTTGATAAAATGTTGCTATGCAATTGTTAGGGTGTTGCTAGGATGTTCAGGGCTGCTATGCAGTTGCTAGGGTATTCCAGGTGGTTGCTAGAGTGTTGCAAATCAGTCGAAAGTAACATCACCAGTTGACCCTTTAATTGCTGCTTTCAACTATTTTTGTTGCTAAGGTGTTGCTAGGAAGTTGTTATGGTATTCTGAGTGTTTGCTAGAGTGTTGTTAGGCAGTGGAAAGTAACATCACTAATTGACCTTTTAATGACTGCTTTCAGCTATTCTTGTTGCTAGGGTGTTGCTAGGCAGCTAGGGTATTATGGGTGGTTGACACATCCAGAATAGTTCGACTAATCCTCAGTGCTGGCACGAAGCAAGACGACCGTGATCTACAGGTAATCAAATGTAGCATCACTAATTGAACTTTCAGTTGCTGCTTTCAGCTATTTATTTATTTTTTTGCTAGGGTGTTGCTAAGCAGTTGAACTTAACCTCACTAACTAATCCTTTAATTGCTGCATTGAGTTTTTTATTTGTGAATCTGATTAGATCGACATTTAGGGTTAGGGTTAGGGTTCGGGTTGCAGCCTAGTATTTGACAAGAATGATTTTAAAAAATGTAAATTGAAGCATTAACTACTGTACAAATGTTACTAATTTAACATGTTTTGTTTTACTGCACAGAGACCCGAATCAGCCGGTTCCTCAAGACACAAAGTTCATCCACACTAAACCGAACCGCTTTGAGGAGGTGGCCTGGTCTAAATACAACCCTAAAGACCAGCTGTATTTGCACATCGGCCTGAAGCCTCGTGTCCGTGACCACTACAGAGCCACCAAGATCGCCTTCTGGCTAGAGTTAGTGCCGCATTTACACAACATCAACGAACTCTTCCAGTATGTTTCATCGACAACCAAAATCCCACCACAGGACACAACGCCGTTCTCCTACACCAAACGCCTGTCCAACAAACTCTTGCCATCGACCACCCGCCATCCACCCGCTACTCCGGCCAACACCAAACAGATGTCGGATCAGCAGAAGACATCCGAGCACGGCGACGGGGCGGTTATCATCGAAGCGCGAGATTATTCGACCGAGCTGAGCGTGACGATCGCCGTCGGCGCGTCTTTGCTCTTCTTAAACATCCTGGCATTCGCAGCACTCTACTACAAGAAGGACAAACACCGGCTAGAGTCGAGTCGCAGGCACAGTCTGCCAAGAAATCTTGCGAACGATGTCCCCCGTGTGCCGAGCGAAGTATTGATGCAGCTCGGCCACGATCACGATTGCGATTCGCTGCAAGGCCACGATATGATTCAGCTGACCGGTCCTTTGGATTACGCGCTAGCAATGCGCCGTTCGCCCGACGACATATCGCTGATAACGGCGAACACCATCACTATGATTCCTCGCTCTTTCCCCGACTTGCCGCCATCGTATCTCAACCCGTTCAATGCATTCGGGAACAGCACTCCGAGCAGCACGGGCCTCCCGCATGGACACTCTACGACGCGAGTATAACTCGCCACAAGTCGACGGATGATTTAGATGCGCACCCAGGTGCTCGAACACAAATACTGAGGGTGTTATTTTGTTACAGACTCTTTTATGAATAAGTAACGTTACACGTATTAACCTGTATAATGTGATCGGTGAATGTAATCATTTTCGCATTCATGAAACAGCGACTGGAGCTTTCAAAAAATATGATTACATAAATGAAGAAGTATTATTTGCATCCTGATTTCGTGGTTAATGTGTGAGACGATAAATCACTAAACACTTGCATCGCAGCACAAATACCTGGTAAACAATTTTGCTGTAACTAGATATTCATAATTATGTTGGGGGTAGAAAGCCTGGCCAGTCAGATTGAAATGGCTTTAATAGCTTGAAGTTTAACGATTTTATGACTGAAGTTTAAAAACTTGGAATTTGAAGGTTTTAAGGCCATGCTGTCTGAGATAGATAGATAGATAGATAGATAGATAGATAGATAGATAGATAGATAGATAGATAGATAGATAGATAGATCGAAAAATAGATAGATAGATAGAAGTTGCTATGCAGTTGCTAGGGTATTCTAGGTGGTTGCTAGGGTGTTGCTAAGCAGTTGTTATGGTATTCTGGGTGGTTCCTAGAGTGTTGCTATGCAGTTGCAAGGATGTTCCTAGGCAGTCGAAAGTAACAAAATTTTCTGGGCAGTAGCTAGGTTGTTTTAGGTGGTTGTTAGAGTGTTGCTACGCAGTTGCTACTGTTTTGCTTGGCAGTTGCTAGGATCTTCTAGGTTGTTGCTATGCAGTTGCTAGGGCTCATTGCTTTTGGGTGTTTTATGTGGTTGTTAGAGTGTTGCTATGCAGTTGCTAGGATGTTCTAGGTTGTTGCTATGCAGTTACTAGGGCGTTGCTAGGGTTTTGCTTGGCAGTTCCTAAGATGTTCTAGTTTGTTGCTATGCAGTTACTAGGGCGTTCTTAGGCAATTACTTGGGTGTTTCAGGTGGTTGTTAGAGTGTTGCTAGGCATCTATCTATCTATCCATCATGTACAGCAGTGCTTTATGGCAGTTTATTGTGTCTATTTCGCAGCCATAACCAGCAGTAACAATGATCACTGTGGCTGATTTAAGACATTTAAGACAGTGAGAAAATTCACATTTAATCTCTGTGCCAAATTAAACTTTAATTAACCACATTCCCAGTGTCTTTCTTAGTGTAAATAAAACATTTTTGAATACTTTGTAATCTCAAGAATTCAAGAAAAAGCCTCGGAAGCGTCACAAGTTCTTACATTTTAAACACGAGATCAGGTTGCAGTGTGAAACTCTTGTGCCATCTGAGAGGATCTGCTGCCAGATCTTAAAGGTGCTGGAAGTGATTTCGGCCGTTCTGCACATTTCTTTAAATCTTTAAACCCCGCCCTCCAAAGATATGATTGACAGGTAGAGAGTGTTTCTGATTAGATTTTTTTTTTTTTTGCAGTCTAGTTCTGTGATTTCTCGTAGCACGTTTCACTGATATCTGTCAGGTTGTAGTGAGATTTTATACATGATGTATTATTCTGTTAAAACTATTGCTTGCAGCACCTTTAAGAGCAATGTGGCATCAGTGTGGCAACGGCCTTTATCTGACAGTAATCTTTCTCTCAGCCTGAATAGTGTTATTTTAGTGTATATAGCATATAGAATAAATTGTAAAAAGATCATCTGCAGCTTGTAGTATTGCTTTCAATGAAATCGTCTTTTCGGGACTTTTTCTTTTGCTCGTGCACAGTTCTGAATGTACTTTTGCCATCTTCATCCCTCCATGTTTGACCATTTCAAAACATTATTTATGTGGCAGTGGATTGCCTAGTCCTCATTTCCGTCAGTTATAACATGAAACAAATTTGATAAAAACCTTACATATTAAATCCATATGTAGTTTTCTTCGGCTTTAAACCTCATTAAACTAGCAAAAGTACTGGTTTTCTGAACACACTCTCCTATTGGTCAGTCACACAGATAGTCCCGCCCCCAAAATCATGTCATTGGCTGAGTCAGAAGTTGACATGTCAGGCCACCGATAAATGAAATACATCGATATTAAAATGGTTTTGTTGTTTTCCAGAAATATGAGATGAGCTGAAAGTTTAACTTCCTGTGACTGTAATCTGTAAACAGGAAGTTTGCATGCTATTTCTTATTTCTATATAATAATGTTTCTCTTACTATAGCTCAGTTCCTGTAAGTATGGTCCATTTGCAAAATGATTTATAAATCCTGATAAATATATTTGATTATTTTTATTTTTTCATTGCTTTTACTGCTTTTTTCAGTTTATTTGTTAAGCATTAAATGAACTCAGACATTATCTGTTGCTTTTCCTGTAACAGAAGCTTCACTGCACTGTAATAATGAATTATCATTTGTCAATATATATTAATCAGTCGTCTGCCTAACAGGGTACTGATGGACATGTCTCGCTCTGAATCTTTAAATGATTTGGTTTTGCCTCATTGAAAGGCTTGTTGATGGATACTGTATATGTAAGAGACTTTTTGCTGCTTTTTCTAAAATTAAATAAACTTAGATTTTACTCATCTGCTCACTCACTTGTTTTTATAATCCATAATGTTTAATATGTGTGTGATATGTTAAAGGAATAGATCAGCCAAAAATAGAGACTTGAAATGTGCTCACTCTCAGTTCATCTGAGATCAGGATGAGTTTGTTTCTTCATCAGGTTTGTAGAAATGTAGCACTGCATCAGTGTCTCAGCAATGGATGCTCTGCAAGTGAATGGGTGCCGTCAGAATGAGAGACCAAACAGCTGATAAAAACATCACAATAATCCACAAGTAACCACTCCAGTCCATCAGTTAACATCTGGAGAAGACAAAAGCTGAAACTAATCCAGCATTAAGATGTTTTTAACTAAAATACATTGTTTATAATCCAAAAAGATGCAAAAAGTGCATCTGCTGTTGTCTCTCACATCAAAATCCAGCCACATATTTGTTTAGAGATGTTTAAACGCTGCTTGATCTGTGCAGATTTCTCTCCTGATTCACACCAGAACACTTTTTCACCGGAGGAAGAGTTATTATGGATTATAGACAATGCATTTAGCCACTAAACTGACTTAATGATTGCTTTGAAACAGGACAGAACGTAAGAAGATTGTGTTCATTGTCTGTTTTTCAGTGAAAAGTCTAGGAAGCTGAAATGCATTGCATTGACAAATTGGAGAAAGCAGGCGGATGTGTTTGTGCAGGTAAGTGTTGCTCTCCATCACATGCTCTGGAGCTCCTGACTGTCTTCTGAGAGACAGATGGTGGAGCTGCAGCTTCTCCAGAGACATGAGCAGTGACTGCGCTCGCTCCATCTGTGGTCACTCATGGACCACAGACACATAAACACCTCGGAAGGTTTGACATTGGAGCATGAAAACCTAGCGGGGGAATGTACAGTATATATGGAGGTTCCAGCATGTGATTGAGTACTGCAATGTTAAAAAAAAAAAGAAGTAAAAATAGGGCACAATGTACTAATATCAAGGAATTTCCGCATCAAATTTTTAATTTTTTTGTAAATGGGTATTTGCCTTGATTTTGCCAAGTAAGACATGTTCCAAAAATATAGACTTAACCCAATCACTACCCCTAAACCTAACCTTACCCATAATTTATTCCTAAAATCAGTGTGAAATGATAGCTGATTAACAAGGTGTAGAAGCACCTAATCCTGATCGTAAGCCTAAAACTGGTTATCCCTCAATTCTGATTGGCTGATTGGTATGTTGTTCTAGGAACATGTTGAACCTTTTAATTTTGTACTTCATTGCATTGTGTTTCACTCTTAAAAATAAAGGTGCTTTAAAAGGTTCTTCAAGAAATGCCATAGAAGAACCATTTTGGTTCACCAAAGAACCTTTCAGCAAAGGTCTTTAAAAGGGGTCATAGATGTACTCACCTGTTAAAGTTGTTTGAACTGAAATGTGTGTTGACAGTGTGTGTACACAACCACCCTAAAATGATAAAAATCCACCCAGTGTTTTTTTTAAATCTGGTTAAATGTTTTCCCCTTTCTCAAATCGGAGGGAGCACACAGAACAGGCCCTCCCCGATTAGTTTGATGGACAGCAGGCCTTTCCGCACAGGACTGGACTGGCAATCTGACCTTAGCTCCGCCATGAGTGGACGACACAGGACAGGCCCATCCCAGATAGTTGATTGACAGCAGCGCTTTTTCAGCACAAGACTGGACTGGCGTTTAACCTTATGCCCGCCCTGAGCGAGATGTCATCAGTCTGCCATTGTTTCACCTTTGGAGCAGATGTAGACAAGAATGACTCGTAAGCGATTGAGGTGTTCTGTTGTTGGATGTAATAATGAACAGCAGACGTCATTTACTCCCGACATCTGAGCCGCTGAAGACGCAGAGGATTACATTGTTTCTGAAGGGAATGCTCCCCCGATCTACATAAATGCGTCTATGTTCGCGCAAATCACTCATGATCCAGCCTCATCTACAGAATAAGTGAGTATAATGTTTTGTAATGAAACTTTGAAAATGGCCTTTCCTAATAATGTGCTAATTAGCAAGTTCACGATGAATGCGGCTAAAGTAAAAAGTCTCTCTGAGAGCAGCTCAGAAGAGAGGGGCGGGCGGTGGTCAGCAGTGATCATTAACATTTAAAGGGAATGCTACAAAAACGGGCTTATCTGAAGAGCTGTTTTTGCAGGGATAAAAAAAATTGTTTTACACTACCATTGAGAAATTTTAACCAAAACTATGTTACAGACTTTTCATTAAAACCCTAAAGAATCATATCAACTTGTGCAAATCGACTCCTATGACCCTTTAAAGAACCGTCTCTTTCTTACCATTTTATAATCTGAAAAACCTTTCGCCACAAAGAAGCTTTTGTGAAACAGAAAGGTTCTTCAGATGTTAAAGGTTCTTTATGGAACCATTCAGACAAAAAAAGGTCCTTCTATGGCATCATGAAGCACCTTTAAGAGTGTCTGGTTAATGAAATGTCTGTAAATTGCTGAAAATGACCATTTTCCTTTTTTTCCCCCTTAATGCTATTCAATTTGTTTAAATGTTCATATGTTAATGTAAATGGGAAAAATATTAAACTCACAATTTTTAAAGATGGAATCATATTAGTGTCTGTATTACAAAATCATAATAAAGTGGACATATGTGAATTTTAAATCTAAATGTTCCATTTTTGTCATGTTATTTTAGTATCACTGATATACTATTACAGTTTTTGTTAATATTTGTTTAGAATAGTTTTTATTTAGTTTTTATTTATTAGTCAGATTTTTTTAGCACATAAAGTTAAACTAAACAAAAATGAGAAATGTTGCAAGTAGCTGAAATAAAACGAGTTTATTTTGTTTTAATAAACGTTTATTTATTTATTTATTCAATAAGGATGTGCACTAACACTGCAATGAAAAACTACATCTGTTTCTTGGGTGTTTATTCTCTGACCAAAATGTCTCAAACAAAAAGTATTAAAAGGGGTCCTATGATGCGATTTCAAGTTTTCCTTTATCTTTAGAGTGTTACAAGCTGATTGTGAATAGATAAGATCCCTGAAGTTACAAAGACTAAAGTCTCAAAACAAAAGATATATTCTTTATCAAAGTTAAGACTCTGCCATGCCTACCTAAAACGGCTCGTTCTAAACACGCCCCCACATGTCTACGTCAAAATGTGGTAAGATTTGCATAACACCGCCCAAACGTTCACGCAAAGAAAGAAGGCGTGGTTTCTAACGCAGTTAGTGTTGATGCAGCCATGTCAGGGAGATGCTGTGTGTTTTTAGGTGAAAGCAAAAGCATTTTATTTGGTCTTCCGAAAGTAGATGCATTTAGAAATATTTAAGATCACTTACAACAGAACAGCAATGAATTTATGGGACGACCGTTTGTGAAGCTAGGAGAGGAGGTAATTCTTACTTTGCTATGACAATCTGGCACTTCAGAATCAACTACTGTTTTGTTATTAGTTTAAATAAGTATTTGCTATTGACTGTTCAAAAGTGGAGTTTTGCGCATCATGTGTGTGCGTGCGAGAGAGAGAGAGAGAGAGAGAGAGAGAGAGAGGGAGTCAGCGGTCTTAACCGTGGCTTGTGTACTGCAAACACATACCAGCTTCATCACTGAGTCTGTCATGCGACTTGAACTGATGGTAAAACTAATGACATTATTTACTGTCTTTACATTTATTTTGAAAGATGAAGCTGGCGATTATGGTAAGGGGCGTTACATTTCCGACGCGTGCTTGCGGTGTTTGGCCAATCACAATGCACTGGGTCAGCTGGCCAATCAGAGCAGACTGCGCTTGTCGGAAGGAGGGCCTTTGTAGAAAACGAAGGTTTTGAGAAAGGCGGGGCATAGAGGGACCTACAATAATGTACAGTATTTGAAAAAAAAATAGTTTTTTGAACATTAAAGCATGTCAACATATTCTGTTACACCAAATACACAAAATAATGATCTTTAAAAAAGCACCATATGACCCCTTTAATACTGTAAGTTTTTCACGTGTCCTCAAAATCACTTTTCTTCCTGATAGTCTTTTTTTAAAACCCTTACAGCTAATACAAGTCCCTTCCTGAATGACATCATCCCACAGGAAGTGACATCATGATTGGAGCTCAGACATCAGTGAGTACCGTCAATAGATCTGATGAATTCTGGGATGTTTTTTGATGTTAGCTGGTTTGGGTTTCTCTAAAACATTCATCATTTTTGATCAAATAATTCAACTCAGATTGCTAGTTTCAGCATTCCTTGTGACTGAAGCTGATCTGACGTCTCTCAGCGTTCGACCAGCTCATGTTTTCAGCTCATTCATCAGAACAGTAAGTGCTGCTCATTTTCCACAACAATGGTCAGTGTGAGTTTAAACAAATTCATGAAAATAGTCATAAATCCAGTTTGTTAACTTCTCAACTATGCAGACTTCACATGCAGAACTTTGTTTCACAGTCAAAACAACTAAAACTAAAAATCATGTGGCATGTGATCCGTCGCTACGCTGCAAAAAAACAATAAAACATATCTTCCTCAGTATTTCTGTCTTGTTTTGGGGTCAGAACAATAAATTAGTTGAATTAAATGTATGTTTCTTTCATTTTAAGCATCACTTTATGTTGATGCATTTTTGAGAAAACAATAGTGAATATTTGAAGTCCTCTTTCTTCTCAAGTAAGTGTATTTAAGAATGTTTAGATATTTAGAAGTCAACAACTGTGCATATTTCTAGAGTTTTTCTTTTTATTTCACTTGGTTTTGCTTTTTAAAAAGCTTGTTTTCCGGCACAAATACTATTGCAGTCGCTTTGTTGATGACACTTTGCATGAATATTTAGCTTCTCGATTATTAAACAACAGGCCTGACTTTGAGTATTCCTGCTATAGAACATACATCTCAGCATTTTCTGTTCTAAATCAGATTATATGAAGTTCTCAGGACAAAGATCCGTGCATCAGTTTCTGTCTGAATCAGGGACTAGTGCACTTTTCTTAGAAAACACAAATGCAGACAGCGTTTCTGTTTTTGTCTAGCGTTATGTAAGCCTCAAAATCCAGCAAAGCAAGACTTTTAATGTGGGACGCTGAACTCAGGTTTTAAAATAGTGACCATCCGTTTCCCTTCTGGCAATTACAGCACTGCAGATCCTGTGCGGGTCACGGAGACACAGCCGTTTTACTGACAGTTATTATTGTAACAGGGTACAGTAGCGTCACATATGGGCAAAACAAAACTCTATTTTTCAAATATACAAAACATAACCAACAAAAATATAACTTTCTAAAGTGGTTTCAAAATATATTAATGCAGAGATATATTTTCGGGCAATAACTTGATGGCCTTTTGTGAAGAGTATATTTTCCATAATAGACTGTAAATATTATTTTTAAGCATTTAAAAAATGTATTTTGCCTTAATATAGTTCAAGAAAATACAAACAGTCACTTATCAAATTTGAGAAAAACTTATTTTTGTCTATTAAGTGGGTGTGTGTGTGTGTGTGTGTGGTGTGTGAGAGAGAGAGTGATGTGTGGCGAGAGCAGAAGCGTGTGTTGTGTGTGTTTGTGTGTGTGTGTGTTAGTGTGTGTGAGAGTGTGTGTGTGTGTGTGTGAGAGAGAGAGAGTGGTGTGAGAGAGAGAGAGTGTGCGTGTGGTTGTGTGTGTGTGTGTAAGTGTGTTGCGAGTGTGCGTTGTGTGTGTGTGGGGTACGTGTGTGACGATGAAGAGAGAGAGAGAGAGAGTAATATGGTGGGTGTGTGTGTGTGTGTGTGTGTGTGGTTGTACGTGCGTGTGGTAGTGTGTGTGTGTGTGTGTGTGTGTGTGTGTGGGTGAGAGAGAGTGTGAGAGAGAGAGAGAATGTGTGTGAGTGTGTGTGTGTGAGTGTGTGAGTGAGTTGTGTGTGTGTTGTGAGGAGTGTGTGTGTGTGTGTGGTGTGGGTGTGTGTGTGTGTGTGTGAGGAGAGAGATGAGAGTGTGTGTGTGTGTGTGTGATACAGAGTGTGTGAGTGTGTGTGTGAGAGAAAGAGAGAGAATGTGTGAGTGTTTGTGAGTGAGTGTGTGTGTGTGTGTGTGAGACGTGTGTGTGTGTGTGTGGGTGTGTGTACTGGGTGTGTGGGAGAAGCGAGAGAGAGAGAGCGAGAGTGATTGTGGGTACTGTGGTGTGTATGGCGTGTGTACGTGTTGTGTGTGTGTGTGGAGAGAGAGGTGTGTGGTGTGTGTGTGTGTTCTGTGAGAGAGTGTTGTTGGGTGTGTGGTGGTGTGTGTGTGTGTGTGTGTGTGTGGTGTGTGTGTGTGTGTGTGGGTGTGTGTGTGTTGTGTGTGTGTGAGTATTGTGTGATATACAGTACACCTTTAATACAATGAAACCACGGTTGATTTTCTTAAAGAATTTATTTTTAAAAAGTTTCTTTCTTTCTTTTTGTTTTTATAACTGTACTGCCTTAATGGCTTGATGTTTTGTACTATTTCATAAAAAAGTCCCGATCTGAATCAAATGATTCGCGATACACGATTCACTTGGAGCACTTCGAAAACAGCTGGATTATTTTGCAATGCAGTGGTTTAGAAAGAGCAAATGGGAGAAGCAGATGAACACAAAACAGCAGAACAACATCAAGTTAAAGAGGGTAAACTTTGTCATTCATCTGAACTGTGCTCGTGTGTTTGAAACACTTCGGCTCTCATATGCTCTTACTCCGCTCATGTATTAAATGTGCTTCATTGAAAGTGTACAGTTTTCTAGTGTATTTCTTTAACTCCTCAGGTAATATCAATTGTATGACCTATTTCAGATGCAGCCGAAATTACAACAACAGTGGTTACATACACATATATTTAATTGCTTGATCAAAAATTATTGCTAGAGACAGTTTAGTAGTGGCTGGATAAGTGTCTGCTAAATTCTACACCCTTGCATTAAGGTGCTTTTTAATACAAATGTTGACCATTTCAGTGTTTATAGTGAATTTTCTTTCCTTTAGAGAATCAAAGTCGTTAATTTGTAAGACAAATTACCTTTGTAGTTTTGATAATGACGAAATATGTATGAATATTGTTTTCTGTGAAAAGCCTAACAAAGTATTTGGACCTTGAGAGAAGCTGACGCAGCACAGATTGGATGCTGGAAACACAATATGAGAAGATTTGCACTACATGTGTGTTTGTCCTCAACTCAGTGCAGCATTGTCCACACAAGCTCTTGATACACATAATCCACCATAGATTGAGTTGAGCCATCAGGAGAGATGTTGTCTAACATGCAGCGAGGTTTGGTCTCCTGAAGAACCCTTCAATAAACAGTAAAACATGGGGTTTTGGGGTCCACGGTCCACTAAGAGAATCCATGAAAATGTTTGCGGGGGGGGGGGGGGTGGGGAACAGAGGAATGATGAATGTTAATTAAAAAACAAAGGAACTTATCAACAGTACATTGAAAAAAAAATGTATATATATTTAAATAATTACATTGCTAACTGAAAAAACAAAGAAAAGAATGAAATAAATACAATTTGATGTAAATAGATAAATACATTGATAAAACTGAATAAATAAAACAAGTTGATGAAAAAGTAATTACTAAAAAAATGAATATAACTTGATACTTTGATAATTGAATAATAAACAAACACATATGATTAAAAAATTCTAATATATTAATATAAATTAAAATGGTGATTAAAATTAAATACAAGTGTAAAAATAAATAAATGCCTTGATAATTGAAATAAATAACAAAAAACAGTTTGATTAAAAATAAATTCCTAAAATAAAGTCAATAAAGCAGAATACAATTTGATTTAAGTAATACATCAAACAGTACAACACTAGAATGATCAGAACAAATGCAATGGTATCATGTAGTAGGAACTAAATATTTTACAAGTAATTATTTTATGCATATTTAAATATTAATTGTTCCACAGTAATTGTATGTTTAAAGATTAAAATTTATAGCTGCCTTTTAAATTTCAGAATGGGGTCTCTCACATGAGAGTGATTGATTTGGGTTGATTTTGTATTAAAATTCGGTCATTATTTACTCATGCTTATGGTGTTCTAAACAACGTATGGACGACCCTATTCTTGCATTTATGGTAATTTTTTCTTTTTTCTTGGAGCTTGACAGTCATAGTCACTATATGAACTGCTGATAAATATTTAAAAAAAATATTAATTATATTACAGATAACAATAATGACAGAGTTGCATTTTTTATTTTATTTTTTGCTGAGCTGTTCCTTTAAATTCTTCATGTTTTTCTCTGTTGTGAGAGTTTTTGTGAGGTTTAATGCATCATGCAGCGCGTCTCCTCCCCGTGATTCCTGCACAGAAGCAATCAGCACTCTGTCATTGATTATGTGTCAGAGTTCTGTCAGACGCCGATCATCTGTCATCCAGACGCCATCATCTCGTCCCTGCACCGGCTGTCCCTGAGTCACTTCTTTAGGCATTTATTTGCATGTTAGGATACAAAACAAACATTCAAATAGGAGGAAATGATGATGCTGCAAAGTCAATTGACTTGTTGAGCACACATTAATATATAGTTCAATCTAAAGTCTCTTAGGTTCACCAAGGCTGCATTTATTTGATAAAAATAATAATAAAGATTGTGTGTCGTATTACCTTTAAAAAAGCGTGTCTGTGTGATATCGTTAAAACTGTAATATATGTCTGTGCAAAGCTGAATTTAGGGGTAATATTCTGACAGAGGCTCATATCAGAGGCTGTACAAACTCGGTCTGGAGGGAACGGTTTGTCAGGCAGCGTTTGACTCCCAAGTTTGGACACCATGCGCTCTATAATGCTTTATGAAGTGCTTGCAACAGGAAACGAGTAGTTCATCCTCAGAATTGAGTTGTGAGGTTCTCTGGTCTGTGACTTTCACACCTGACAATGTTTTATTCTGATGTAGATGCGATGAGGGTCTCTGCATATCCCCTCTAGAGCATTCAGCAGACCAACACTCATTAGGAGAACACTAAAAACAAAGATGAGGGGGGGGTGGGTTCTAATAATTGACACATATACGCCGCGATGCTGGTATTAGTGTGTGTGGTGGTGTGTGTGTGTGGGTGTGTTGTGAGAGAGAGAGAAGAGAGAGTGTTTTCCTTGGTGTGTGGGTATTGTGTGTGAAAGAGAGGTGTGTGTGTGTGTGAGGTTTGAGAGAGTTGTGTTGTGTGTGGAGAGAGTGTGTGTGTGAGGTGAGAGAGTAGCGTGTGTGGTGTGTGTGTGTGTTGTGGGCGTGCATGCATGCATCTCACAAACAAGCGCGAAGCATCTGATGCAGGTCCAGGGCTCCTATTTTGGGACTTTAACTGTCAGGGAGGAAAATACTCCTCCACATCAACTATTTTCTGCAGAACTATTGAACTCATTCAGAGGAATTAAACCAACAGATCGATGTGTTCTCGTGTGAATCACTGCAGCGCACAGAAAAACACAACGTCACCGTCAGGCCTGTTGAGTCTCGAGGCCCTGAGCAGAAACACACAGCGCTTAGGAAAAACATTTGATAACCGAATAAATCCAGATCCCACGTGTTTCATTACAGTCTCACCGGCATTAACATTCAGAGAGGTGCGAGCAGCTGACTGACCTCTGAAGAGAGTGTTCTTCTCAGTCAGATACCTGCCAGAGTCATTTATTCTGAGAAATTACTCTGTCTTTGCTGGAAGTATCCTTGACATTTTCCCACATGGATCAGGGTGGTCTGAGACGCTTCTGCTCGCCGAAATCTGTGGAAACTGAAGAAACCACGCTTATCTAACAGTAGATGTATGTGCTGATAAGGAAAGCTCTGATCTCATCTCATTCCTGTTAAAGTTATACAAATTCGTAATCGGAGGGTTGAACAGAATTAGAGAGATTTGATCTGACTTCACTATTTCATTGTTAAAACAGGCTTTAATAAGTTAAGGTCATTGCACACTGAGTCTTAGTGTTAGTGTCTTACTGATAAAACAGTAGTGTTTTAAATAAAGAAAAACTTGTTTGTTTCAATCATGTGTTTGCTCATCCATTCATGTCCACAGGTCTCTGCATCTCGTTGGCACACATTAAAGCCTTGTTAAAATGCTTGAACAGGAATCTGTTTGAGAACAACTGATCTTCACTCGGATTCTCTTCGGTCTCCTTCTTCTCTGTGCTGTCAGAGATTACAGATGACATGAACAAGAAACCAGCGTCTCAGTCTGACACTAAACTTACAGCAGACGGCTCAAAGAATGTGTTTGTGTTTCTGCATTAATAGAGCAATTCATTATTGATGGCTGAGCTGATGCATTTAACATCACATCTGACTTTGCTCGTCTGTTTAGAAGTCAGAACACCCTCGCAACATTCTAGCAAAGCCATAGCAACCAGTCAGAACACCTTGCAACATTGTTGCTCTCTGTGTTGTCTATAACAGCCTCTTTCATCTTTCTTTCTTTCTGAGCTGTGTCACTGTTCGGTTAATGTTCAAAGAGCACGAGAGATCAATAACTAATCAATTCAAATGTGCAGAACATTCCCTGAGCAGCAGCTAGCTCTCATCTCTAAAAATAAAGGAAAGAGGATCATAGCTCCTATAAGCTTCTTTTAAACTAGTCATTGATTTTTGCAATTTATTATTTATATTTGCTCTATTATTTTAATAATTTGCTATTTTTGTTTATGAGCCATTAAAGTAAAATGTTTAACCCAGATCACGGTCATTCTAATGTGACAATCAGAGTGTTTGATAAAGCAGAAATCACTGTGTGTCCGTGAGAGTCTGTGTTTCTGAGCTGTGTTTTCTGAGCAGTCGTGCTTGAAATAAGCTCATTTTCATGTGTTTTACTTGCGTCACACATCGAGGAGTCCGTCTCTAACGCTCAGGACATCTTACCGAGATCTTTTCTGGGATTATATGATGTGATGTTATTTCCATTTGTCTTAATATCTCGCCATCCACGTCATAATAGTTACAGGTTAATTGGTGTTTCCTGCGTAACTGTCATTAATGTTCCAGATGAGTGGATAAGTGGTAGAAATACACGAGTGTGTAATCTTATGCACAATGAAACAACAAGCAAAATACTGATTCTTGGCAGTATTGTCAAAAAATGGCAAAAATTGTCAAAAAAAAAAAGAATGGAAAAAGTTCATTTGTAATACAGCACAATATGTCACATACAAAAATAATACATTAAAAGACTGTTCTCAGACAGATAATGCATATTTGACAAAATAAACAATTCTGTATATTAAATAAGCCATTATAAATAAAATAAACAAACCAGAATCTGAACCCATGTGACCTTGTGTATATTTATTTATTTATATTTATATGACAAAACAGCTACTTTCACAACAACATACTTTCAGAATAAAAACTGACATCAATTATTGACATCAAAAAATTGGCAATGGCTCACAAAAAAGTAGAGACCCAGATGTGAAACTGTATAAAATGGATATATTTTTGTAAATATTTATTGTTGCTCTGGGGACTGGTGCTGAGTGATTACGTATGTGAGTGATTTTAATTTTAATTTTAATTTTTTTCAAGTTTTTATTTATTTATTTTTTATCAAAGGAAATGGTGGATTTGTCAAGTCAAAACACATTTATTTCTATTTTACAAAATGTGACCCTGCAGCACAAAAGCAGTGTTAAGTCGCTGGGTTATATTTGTAGCAATAGCCAACAATTCATTGTATGGGTCACAATTATACATTCTTCTTTTATGTCAAAAATCATTAGGACATTAAATAAAGATAATGTTCCATGAATATATTTTGTAAATTTCCTACAGTAAATCTATCAAAAAAGTAAGTTGATCGTAATAGGCATTGATAAGAAACTCATTGTTTTTTTTTTTTTTGAACAACTTAAAGATGATTTTCTCAATATTTAGTTTTTTTGCACCCTCATATGCAGATTTTCAAATAGTTGTACCAATAGTGTCCTATCTAAACAAAACCCCAATCAATGCAAAAGATTATTTTATTCAGCTTTGTAGCTTTTTATGATGCATAAATATCATTTAAAAAAAGACTCTTATGCCTGGTTTTGTGGTCCAGGGCACAAATATAGAATTGTTTAACAGCCTTCATAAACAGAAAATAACAGGTTTAAATAGTGTAAGTAGTATCAGTATGAAACAAGTTTAATTCCAGCCTAAAGAAGGACGCAGCCATGTCATTATTCAGATCAATTCAGTTCAGATGCTGTGAAGTGTTAAAGCGGTAAAGCGGTGTGTCTCAGTCTCTGAATGTAAATCTGATTTCTGTCACATGATGATGAGCGACAGAACGTTTTAACAGTTGCTTGTTGCAGAAGCTGCCCTTTCACTCGTCTTCATCTCATGGATTTCTGGCTCATTTTTCAGTGTCTGTCTTTGTGCTTTTCATCGAGCAGCAGCACGTGATCTAATTATGAGTGAGACGACACTTGAATGATTTACGTCGTCATTCTTCCCAACGGGGAAACATGCAAATCAGGGTAATAGAGGTTAGTTGGCGTATCTAAGTGCGTCTTAACTGTAATTTATTTCCTAATGCCTTTGCTGCAGATGAGCAGAATCGCTCAGAGCTTCATATGTTTGTCTCATAAGACTGAATCATTCAGCGCTCACGGGCTAAACCTGAGTTCAGACGGGGTCATTTGTGAAGCAGATCTATTTGAGATGGATGATTGGTTTCTCTACCCCAATCATATACAGATACAGACCACAATTCAATACACAAGTACATGTGGTCTTTTCTGAATTTCTGCTACAGAAGATGAAACTGTCATAAATAGCAAGTCAAACTGCTGGCATGTTTATATCGCTACCTGAATTATACCTCTCTGTTTGCTGTATATTCAAGTTTAAAGCTAAATAAGCATATTATTTATTAATGAGCAATATTCATAATAATAATCTAATAATTATTATTATTAAAAACATATGTAAATATAGTGCAACATATACAAAAAAATGGTCAAAAAATATTGCTAAAGTATGTTGCAAAATATTATTTAAAGATAGTTACGCAAATAGTTTTTACACATATGTTTCTACCAATATGTTGTTGTCTTTTGGCTCTATATACAGAATTTGCAGATTTCCTCTTCCTATTGGTTACCGTTGATAAAGCGCTAATTGTTGGAGGTTTTAACATTCACGTTGATAATACAAATAAGGCGTTTATCGCACAGAATTGATCTTACTAATATAGATATTGTACCTCAAAGTGATGACGTTACTGACCATTTCCTTGTATCGTGCATTCTGCGTATTACTGATATTAACTATATAGCTCCGCGTTTACGCCATATTTTAAATGCATTGGTAAAATACAAATGACTTGCTTCTTGCGTCAGACCATGGCTGCATCTCATTGCTGCGTTCAACACTATAGATCATGATATACTCATATATCGATTACAAAACTATACAGGTATCAAGGGCAGGCTTTAAGAGGTTTAGATCCTACCTGTCCGATCGCTAACACATTGTTCATTTAAATGGGGAGTCAACTCAATTATCACCAGTAAAATACGGAGTGCCACAAGGATCTATCCTAGGTCCTCTGCTATTTTCAATAAACATGTTACCCCTTGGTAATATTATTAGAAAACAAGGGATTAGTTTCCACTGTTATGCTGATGATACTAAACTATATATCTCAACAAGAACAGATGAAACTTCAAAATGATCTAAGCTAACAGAGTGTGTAAAAAATATAAAAGATTGTCGACAATAATTTTTCTATATTAATCGGAATAAGACAGAGGATAGACTTGTTGGAGCAAAAAGCAGGACACAGAAACCTTTAAGATTACCAATGTCAATAGACGGCTGCACGGTTACTTCATATAAGTCAAAAATATGGGTGGTATATAATAGCAGTGACTTTTGAAAATCATAGGTCCCATGTTACCACACAGCTCTTTCTTCCATCTTTAGAAAACATTGCCAAGTACGACACATTTACTCTTTTATGATGCGAAAGCGTAGTCATTGCTTCATGACCTCTAGACTGGACTATTGTAAGGCACTGCTAGGTGGTTGTCCTGCATCCTCAAAAAACAAGCTACAGGTAGTCCAAAATGAAGCGGCTAGAGTCCTTACCAGGTCAAGAAAATATGATCATATTACACAAAATTTTACAGTCTCGCACTGGCTACCTATTAAGTTCCGTATCAGTTTCAAAATATTATTACTTGCCTATAAGGCCCTTAATGGGTTAGCTCCGGCGTACCTAACTAGTCTTCTACCACGATACAATCCATCACAATCCCTTAGGTCACAGAACTCTGGACTCTTGGTAGTACCTAGGATATCAAAGTCCACTAAAGGAGGTAGAGCTTTTTCACATTGGCTCCCAAACTCTGGAATAGCCATCCTGATAACGTTCGGGGTTCAGACAAACTCTCTCTGTTTAAATCTAGATTAAAGACACGTCTCTTTGGCCAAGCATTCAAATAATGCATCTCATTACCTTGTACTGCAGTTATATCTGATCAAAAGCACATTATTATTCTTTAGTTTGGGTTGAACAAAAAGCTATGCTAATTGTGTCGATTAGGTGGTTCTCTGTTTCTGCCACGGGATTGACATCCTGTGGTAACTAGGATTTAAACAAGCTTCAGTCTGGATCCAGAACAACTGAGAAGAGATGATGCAACCCCTCAGAGGACCTCAGATGATGCCCACCCTGAAACAACATACACAACTACCAAATTTAGCTGAAAGTTTAATTGCATCATAAAATAATAGCGGTGATAGTTTTTACCATCCGTGTGAGTACATGCATTAACTAACTGCAGGATATAGACAGCAACTTGACATAGGCACCACTGATAAGTACGCTACTATAAGTAGACTTAATTTTCTGTAAAGTTGATTTGCAACGATTTGTATCGTTAAAAGTGCTATACAAATAAACTTGAAATTGAAATTGAAAAATATAAAAAAAAATTTAAAAAGCATTTTAAAAATATATTTGTAAAGAAATTCTACTAATACACTAATAAATAAGTAATTAAAAACATATTTTAAATCATTTCACTACCAAAAAAATGGCCACAAAACAGATTTACTGAAATATGTTTCAAAATTATAATAATTATGTATTTCACTCTTGTATTTCCATATCGGATCACAAATCTTCAGGTTTTTTAAAAGTAATCTAATGGCTGGTTTAGGAAATTAGATATATTAGACATACCCAGAAAAACCTAATTAGGTTAAACATGCTGATTAATTTCAGAATGAAATCAGAGAAATAAAGGGAATGCTACATCTTGGCTATGATAATAAAACATGTTCTAAATGTTTGGGACTAGTTGAACAGCCCTCGGATGTCAGTGATGTTCATGAGACTGAGAGAAGAGATAGATAGATAGAGAGATAGATAGATAGATAGATAGATAGATAGCTAGAGGAGATAGATAGATAGATAGATAGATAGATAACAAACAACGATAGATAGATAGATAGATAGATAGATAGGATAGAACGATAGACAAACAAAGATAGATAGATAGATAGATGATCGATAGATAGATAGATAGATAGGCAGAAAGACAGACAGACAGACAGACAAAAAGATAGATAGATAGATAGACAGATAGAAGATAGATAGATAGATAGATAGATAGACAAACAACGATAGATAGATAGATAGATAGATAGACAACAAACGATAGATAGATAGATAGATAGATAGATCGATAGCTAGCTTAGCTAGATAAATAGAAAAAACGATAGTAGTAGATAGACAGATAGATAGATAGATAAATTAGCAAATATAATTGCATTAGAATGTCATTCTTTCATCTTACATTTATTTCTGTACTATATATTATGCATATGTTGCATAGAATGGAAATTCAAAAACTTTAAGGGGTGGTTGACTGTTTTTTTTCTGGGCTTGATTGTGTTTATGGGGTGCAGTCTAATATGTGTTAATGCTTCGTTTAAAAAAAAAAAGCGCATAATTTTTCACATAATTTACATTATTACAACACCTCTCTCCCTCTCCCATAAATGCGCTGTTCCTTTCCTGCTTTTATGAAGCCCCTCCCTTAGAAATACGTGATGGGCTCAGATTGGCTAGCTAGTACAGTGTATTGTGATTGGCTAAACCACCTCTAGCGCATGTCTAAATTGGGTACAAGCTACTGCTTTCTGTTAGTTTTAATATACGGTTATCCTGATTAAAGCCGTTACATAATATAATGATTTATGCATTTATCAGACGCTTTTATCCAAAGCGACTTGTAGTGCATTCAGGCTGTACATTTTTTTTTACCAGTATGTGTGCTCCCTGGGAATAGAACCCACGACATTTTGCGCTGCTAACACAATGCTCTACCACTGAGCCACAGGAACATATAAATTTAATACAGTACAGACGTGTGTCGATGTTTAACGCTTCTCATAGCTATGTGAAAATAAGTGTATATAAATGGAAACAGTCATTGTTGAGTGAGTGGATGAGAGAGAGAGAGGAGAGATGCAGATGAGAGAGAGAGCGAGAGATGAGAGAATTTGAAGAGACGAGAGGGAGGGGAGAGACAGAGAGAGAGAGAGAGAGAGAGAGAGAGAGAGAGAGAGAGAGAGACAGAGAGTGAGAGAGAGAGAGACAGAGAGAGAGAGACAGAGAGAGAGAGACAGAGAGACAGGAGAGCAGAGAGAGAGAGGAGAGTTCCATTTGAGTCGCAGCCAGCAAACAAGATGAGCTCCTGATTATTTTACTTTTAATATTGTTTTAAAATAAGACAGACCAAGAGTTATGACCAATTTAAAACAAAAAGACTTCATACAACTTATATTACCCACAAGAATAGTTAAAATCAACCAAGAAAAACAGCAGAAGACAACTCACTGAGAGCAACCCGAAGGGCCACACAACTGCCACAGAGAGAAGACCTCTCTTCAGACCAAGACCTGTACAAATTTATCCACGGACTAAAACCTCAGAGAAACAGAGGATATCAAACATCAATCTTTAACGAATAAGGAAGAGTCACAGAAAGTAAGGAAGGCACTTTTGAAAAAAATCAGCAATATCTACTTCAGGAAGAATATTTTGAATGTTTTTTCATATACAGCAGTGTCAATGAAGATCGGTTTGGTCTTGTTTTTACGGTCTATGCACTGGTATTTTGACCAATATCTATACTGTATATAATTCACAGAGGAACGCTCAAAAACAAACAAAGAGACATTTTTTTTCAGTTGTTTACATTCGAAAACCAGCATGGCCGCTGCAGCATGCAAGCCCCGCCCCTTTGTGTACCCTCAGAAGAGCTCTGCGCATTCTAAACAGCTCCACAGACAGAAGCAGATCAAGGACAATCCTGAAGCACTGTTTGCTGACTATGACCGCAGTACAATGACCAACCTGCTCTTCTACACTGAAAGCAGCTCCTTATGGCATACTGCTTTCTGCCAACACTTCACCTTCACCACAAAAAGAGGCATCTGTAAAGGCCGACAGATCCTGGTATATGAAGATGCTGAAGGAAATGAGGAATCAAGAATTTTATCTCTGAACTTATATCACAACGGCACTGTCATGATCCAAGGATCGAAGCATGCCCTCCAAGCATTTACAGTGGACTTTATACAAATTAAACAGCAGGCACATATTAATACAAGTTTCATGCAGGATCATAAAGATACAAATATAAACTCTTCTCCTGTAAAAGACATCCAAAAGACGACAACAGCTGCAACAGCCTTAATTCAATCTCCCATGTCAAAAATGAAAGATACATTTTCACTCTTGGAAATAGATGTGGTGGAACTAAAATAATTAATAATGTCCCAGCTAAAAGACAACAGTGACTTGGAGCAGCTTAAAAAGGACATGATGAATTTAAAACAAGAGAATACCTGCAGAGAAACAAAGAACAGATGTCAAAGCAGCTTCACCAAGCTAGAGAAGAGCTGAAGGAATTAAAATTAACTTTCAGAAGACAGATAACAGAAATTAAAACAGAAATGCAGGAAGAACTGTCTGTGTTGAAATCAGAACTTCGAAAGAAGGATGAACTTATAAATAATATGAAGGAACAACTTCTTCACGTGTCATCATCCAAAGCATCTCACGCTAAACACCTGAGCTGTCTAGAGACCCCCACTGACGATCAGCAATCCCCTGCAGCGGATGAGCCTCGCTCTTCATCAGATCCACAGACCAAAGCCCACCGCACTGCTCCACACAACCCCACCCAGACAGAAGCTCTGATTCTCATCGACTCCAACAGAAAATATATAAACGATAAACTCTTGTTTCCAAAAATGAAAGCACAAAAAATGTGGTGCCCAAATACAAGCAAGGCTCTTCAGATCTTATCTGATAAAAATCTGAAAGAAACTTACAAGCACATCATAATCCACACAGGGACCAACGACTTACGAGCAGCGAAGGGCAACGTGGCTCCTGTGCTCAAAGAGGTGGCCCTCAGAGCCTCAGAACGCTTCCCAGAAGCTAAAATAACTCTGTCCACATTACTGCCACGGAGTGATGTGCCTCTTCACGTGATCCATGGAAACAATGCAGAACTCTCCAGAAGCTGTGCACTCATTCCAAACGTTCACCTGACTTACCATAAAGACATTCGGCCCCATCATATGTATAACTACATACACCTCAACAAGAAAGGAGTACAACTCTTCACAAGAGTGCTGAAAAGCACAGCTTTTGGTAAAACAGGAGACAGAAATCTACACAGCAAGAGCAGCTCCCAGCCACAAAGAAACGTCCCCCCTCCTCCAAGAAGCAGACAGGACTCGACCCCTGGAGCACCATCACAGAGCTACGCCGCAGCAGTCCAACAGCCACAAAACCCTGCAGCCACAGAACTCAATCATATAAGACACCTGCTCAACATCATCTGCTCCAAACTGGTCAAATAATGTACAAGAGCAATACACACACACACACACATTAAATGGACGCTATCAGTATCAGTGTGGAATATTCAAGGCTTGAATTCAACAGCCTTTGGACTAAAGAGTTCAAACACAGAATTTCAGAAGAGCATAAAAGAGATGGATATTATAATTCTACAGGAGACATGGAGCAGGGCAGACACCATCACCCGCTGCCCACCCAACTACAGAGAAATCATCCTACCATCACAAAAACTCAACACAGTCCGACACGGAAGAGACTCAGGAGGACAAATCATCTGGTACAAATCACAATTCCACAACCACATCAACACAGTAAAGCAAGGCAAATACTACACCTGGCTTAAAATCCATAAGGAACTGCTCCCATCCAGAAAAGATATATTCCTGTGTGCCATATACATCCCGCCATCAGAGTCCCCCTACTACAACGAAGAAATGTTCTCCACATTAGAAGAAGAGACAAGCCACTTCCAGGCCCAGGGAAACGTGCTCATCTGCGGGGACCTGAACGCAAGAACAGGACTACAGCCGGACTTCACCGACGCACAGGGGAGCAAATATATCAACAACAAACTGACTGCTATTAATAACACATTCTCCCATATCCACAGAAATAACCATGATGCTATAGTAAATAAGAATGGAAAAGTCCTCCTGCAGCTCTGTCGAAGCCTGGGTCTGTATATCATCAACGGTAGGATACGAGGAGACACTTTAGGGAGATTCACATTTTGCTCACCTCTGGGGAATAGCACAGTTGATTATATGATAACAGACATAGATCCTTCATCTCTCAGATCATTCACTGTTAAAGAACTAACCCCTCTGTCTGATCACAGTCAAATCACTGTGCATCTCAAAAAGACAGAAAACAGCATTAACACAAAGCCCAGTAAGCTGTACAACATCAGAAAGCCATACAGATGGGCTGAAAACAGCGCTGAAGAATATCAGAAAGCACTTAGCAGCCAAACAATACAAGCGCTGGTAGATAACTTTCTAAATAACACCTATGCTCACACTAATGAGGGGGTCAATCTTGCGGTCAAAGATATAAATTACATATTTGAAAAATCAGCAAAACAATCCAAATTGAAAACAAAAAATGGAAAAAATCAAATACCCAAAAATGACAAAAATTGGTTTGATCAGGACTGCCAAACTATTCGCAAAAAACTGAGAACATTGTCAAATCAGAAACACAAAGATCCCAATAATGCAGAGATCCGCCTTCTTTACAGTGAAACACTAAAACAATACAAACATACGCTCAGAACCAAAAAAGCACAATACACTCAAAAACAACTGACAATAATCGAGAAGTCAGTGAACACAAACCAATTTTGGGAAAATTGGAACAATCTGAAAAAAACTGATCATGAAGAATTGGCAATACAAAATGGAGAAATATGGGAAAGTCATTTCCAAACATTGTTTAATAAAGTACAAACAGACACAAACTGTAAGCAAAATCAAACGATCAACCAACTGGAAAAACTAGAATTAGCCATCAAAGATAACCAAAACCCATTAGATTTCCCAATAACTGATAAAGAACTTAAAGAAAAAATCAGAAACCTCCAACTCAAAAAAGCATCTGGACCTGATGGGATATTAAACGAAATGATAAAACACACCAGCAGTAAATTCCAATTGGCCATTCTAAAACTATTCAATGTGCTTCTGAGTGTAGGTTACTTCCCTGACATCTGGAATCAAGGCTTGATAACGCCAATCTTTAAAAACGGAGATAAATTTGATCCTAACAACTACAGAGGCATCTGTGTGAGCAGCAACCTGGGAAAGTTATTCTGTAGCATAATAAACGCTCGACTATTAGACTTCATCACCACACACAATGTACTGAGCAGAAGCCAAATCGGATTTTTACCAAATTACCGTACATCTGATCACATCTATACATTACATACTCTAATTGAAAAACATGTTAACCAAGATAAAGGTCAAATATATGCATGCTTTATTGACTTTAAAAAAGCTTTTGACTCAATTTGGCACCAAGGACTATTCTACAAACTTATTGAAAGTGGCATAGGAGGTAAAACCTATGAGCTTATCAAATCAATATACACTGAAAGTAAATGTGGCGTAAAAATCAGCACCAAACATACAAGGTATCTTTCCCAGGAGCGTGGAGTGAGACAGGGCTGCTGCTTAAGCCCAATGTTATTTAACATTTACATCAATGAACTGGCGAGCAGTCTGGAGCGATCTGCAGCCCCTGGCCTCACCCTACACAACTCACAGATCAGATGCCTGCTGTATGCAGACGATCTGCTTCTGCTGTCTCCCACTCAACACGCTTTACAGCAGAACCTGGACCTGCTACAGCAAAACTGCCAGACCTGGGCTCTGACAGTCAACCTGAAGAAAAACAGAATTATGATCTTTCAGAAAAGATCAAGACCCCAGGGAACACCACACACATTTACATTATGCACTAAGCAGATAACACACACATCACACTACAACTACATGGGTTTGAAAATCACATCCACGGGAAACTTTAATCATGCTGTGAATGAACTGAGAGATAAAGCACGCAGGGCCTTCTACGCCATCAAACGGCAATGTCCTATAGAGATCCCTATTAGAATTTGGCTGAAAATATTAGATTCAGTAATTGAGCCCATTGCTCTCTATGGCAGTGAGGTGTGGGGTCCAATGACAAATCCCAATCAAGATTTCACCAAATGGAAAAAACATCCGATTGAGACCCTGCATGCAGAACTCTGTAAAAAATATACTACACGTGCACCGGCACACAACAAATAACGCATGCAGGGCAGAATTAGGAAAATATCCTCTAATCATAAAGATACAAAAAAAGGCAATTAAATTCTGGAAACATATGAAGCTCAGTGACCCCCAATCATATCATTATAAAGCCCTGCAAGACATAGAGCTGAGCAAAGAAGCACGCCCCTCCCTCAGCTGATCCAGAGCTTCAGTCCTGATGCTCCACTAACATCTACTGCTGCTCTGAATCACAACATCAGAATCAACATCACTCACTGGCAAACCCAAACACAACAACAGAGTAAAGTGCAATGCTATCTGGCACTAAAGAGAGAGTACAGTACGGCAGAGTATCTGTACACAGTGTCAGATAAGAAAATGAGAAGCACGTTGACCAGATACAGACTCAGCGGACACAGCTGATGATAGAGAGGGCAGACAAAGGAGAAAACATGGCTGCCACCGGAGCAGAGATTGTGTTCACAATGTGATCTGAATCAGATGGAGACAGAGCTGCACTTCCTAACAGCATGCCCAAAATACACAGATATACGGACAGTGTTCCACGATAAAATACAGCAGATCCATCAGACATTTCAAACTCTCTCAGACCAGGAGAAACTGCCGTATCTGTTATGAGAACAGAAGAACTGCTGTGTGTTTGCAGCTCAATATGTGTCTGCCTGTCACCACAGAAGAGAACACAATCACCCTGCCCTGATCTGATGTTTCCAGCACATCTACATTATATTAGGCCAGATTACTCTATCATATTACTTAAGATGGCATAAGGCTTCTGTAAATATGTCTAATCACTTATTTTATTTTTATTTCTAGTTTATATACTTTTACATTAGTAATTAATTTTACACTACATGTTTAATACTTTTATATATTATTATTATATTATACATGTGTACTATTGGAGCAGTCCAGCTGCAATGCTTTGGCAATACAAATGTAATTTTTGTCATTGCAAATTAAAGCACTCTAAATTGAGAGATGCAGAGAGACAGAGAGAGAGAGAGAGACTGCCAGGACAGAGAGATGCAGAGAGAGAGAGAGAGATGCAGAGAGAGAGTGAGGAGAGAGAGAGAGATGCAGAGGAGAGAGAGAGGAGAGATGCAGAGAGAGAGATGCAGAGAGATGCAGAGAGAGAGAGAGAGAGAGAGAGGATGCAGAGGAGATGAGGGCTGCAGCGAAGAGGAGAATGCATGAGAGAGAGAGCAGAGAGAGGAGACGAGAGGAGACGACGAGAGACGAGAGAGAGAGGAGAGAGTGCAGCAGAGAGCTGAATGAGAGAGAGAGAGAGGAGAGAGATGCAGAGCAGGGGAACGAGGAACAGTATTAAAAACCGCTGTTTTAGAACATTCAATTTGGAAACTTGTGAATCCATTAGAATCGTTAGAAGACAGAATCACGATTCATATAAGAATAGATTTTTACATGCACCTCTAGTTTTCTCTTCCTCTCCTCTAAAGCAGCGCAGCATGGCCTCAACCCCTTTGCTGCCTTTTCCCGAGGGCGGAGTTTATCTGGGTTTGTGATGTCACAAACCCAGGAAGTAACTCGTTGTAGTCCCTACCAGCCGTTTTTGTAGGCATTAAACTGCCAGAGTTTTAAAAGACGATATCTCCGTTTGCATTGATCTTACAGCTTCATAACTTTGCAGATATTGTTTATGCTCAAACAGCAACATTACACACTAACTAACGTTAAAAAAGTAAAATCGCAATCAACCACAACTTTAAACACAACTTCTAAAGATTGGGACGAGACCACTGAATAAACGTGTGTAGTTAGGGTCATGCGAAAACAATGTGTATTGACTGGTTATGTATTAGGTATGTATTTAACTTTTTTAATGACAATAACTTATTGAAAAGTAGAAAGTTAAATAAAACATAATGAACCTTGATACGTTATTCAATCAAGTGACGATATCGCTGGAAAATTACATATTGGAACATTTCTCGCCAGACAAAACTGATAATCATCATAATAAAAGTCAAAAGAAAATATAGGAACATGACAAAAATCAGGTAACATAATGTAATAAATACATAATAAATAAAATAATAAAATAACTGCAAAGAAAGAAAGGGCAAACTAGGGTTTTTCAGGAAGTTTAAGTCCCTCTATCAAATTACATAACTTCAAGGCATTATTCTTTATTAATTTCAGTGATCATAAATAATAACACACTTCATGTTTGATGTAATTATCATTGCATAATGTGTACTGCGCCATTTACTAAATAAAATAGTATGCAGCATTCACTGCGCAGTATGCAGTACTGAATACTGTCCACTGTACAGACCTAGTGCTTTTAAAAATAGCATGTAGATATTATTCCACAGGCAATATCTGACTTTCTAGCTTTATCTTCTCAACACAAAACTGTGGAGGCAAGTGACATCAGTGCAGGAATATATATAAGCGATGTGTATCCAAGCCCTTTGAGATGTGGTGAGGCTCAACACACTCAGCAGATGTGTTTCTCATTAGTGTTCATGTGGATGTGTGTCAGTTTCTCCATCATCCGTCCATCCATCAATCAGTCAGTCAATGTCCTGATGTTTATTGGAGGTGATCATGTAGAGAAATCTTACTGCGGTAAAACTACAGCATGCTGAAATAGCCACATCTCCCCCTGCTGACATCCGCTTTATCCGGACGAAAGAGCAGAAAGAGAACGAGCAGTAAAAATGTGGGAAACATCTAAGAAATGAATACTTGTATTCATCAAGGATGCATTAAGTTGATCAAAAGTGATAGCACAGATGTTTATAATGTTACAAATGGTTTCTATTTCAAATAAATGCTGTTCTTTTGAACTTTCGGTTCATATGTGATCTGAAAATAAAAATGTTTCCGATTTCCAAAAAATATTAAGCAGAACAAATGTTTTCAACATTGATAATAATTCAGAAATGTTTCTCGAGCAGCAAATAAGAATATTATACTGATTTCTGAAGATAATGTGACACTGAAGACTGGAGGAATGATGCTGAAAATACAGCTGCGCATCACAGAAATACATTACAGTTTAACACATATTCACACAGAAAACAGCTGTTTTACATTCTAATAATATTTCACATTTTTACTGTATTTTTGTATTTACTGTAATATTGTTGACTCCTTAATGGAATGCTTTTGTTCCTCTTTTGTAAGTCACTTTGGATTAAAGCATCTGCTACGTGCATAAAGGTAAACAAATATTGCAGAATTTAATTGGATGCATGACTTTTGACCTCTAATTATTTTACTGTGCATGACTGTTATTAAAGTTAGTTGTATTTTAGTATTTGCATTCAGCATCTTTTCTATTCGGTTTCTTTGATTCCTCAGACCAAATGTTCCCACAAAGATGACATGTTTGACCTTGTGGGGACAAAACAACTTATAAATATTACTAAATGCATGGAACACTACATGTGTTTGTGTGAGATGGGATGTGAATCATATACATGCAGATACAACCACAGACACACACAGTTTGTCTCTAATTACTATTTTCCCTTCACATCTGACTATAGGCGTGTTAATTCGACTCAGAGATGTTCAGTACATTCTTCACTGTGGATGTGAGCGGCGGTCATGAAGTCTTTCAGCAATTCCTGTTTAATTGCTCTCAGGAGGATCGTAATGGACTCTTGCGTTGTATTACAGTCTGACACGTTATAACAAATAATACCTCTCCTTTTAAATATTCATGTGCAAATGTTACCCAATGTCTCTCTCTGCAGAAGCGTCTCTTTAATAATGACTTGGGAGGATAAATTTTCAATTTAAAGCACGGCTGCCCATGCTAATGATACCTTACTCATTTTAATTGTGCGCCGTGAACGTCACTAACAAGTGATTCGTGTCAAGTTGACAAAAAGATTGAATCCAAAATTTGGTAATAATATAGCATAATGAGAGATTTACAAGCAATTTTTGACGGGCTTTACAAGCATTTTTGACTGAAAACACTACATTGGGCAAAGCATTTTTAGCACAGCATAAGGTTAAAACAAGACAAAAAAATATATAATAATAATCCACCAATGGGGTTAGAAAAATAATTTAATTCAAACAGAAAAGAAGATATCTTGAGATATAGAGTCTATCTCTATTGGCAGATTTTTTTTTCTTGCTTTAAGCAAAAACTCACCTAATTTTGATCAATATTTCAGAAAACAAGACTTAACATCTGAAGTCATTTTGCATCTCCAGTAAATGTATCTTGATTTAAAAATATTTAGGAAATAAGACGGAAATACTGAGGAAGAACATTTTTTTTTTTTGCAGTGTGCAATATTGAATACTTGAAAGAGTTACCTTTGTTAGCATTTTTTGCACGATATCAGCATTGAGATTATGACAGTCTGACACGATGTTAACACCAGCTAATTGAGGTTTATGATCACACACAGTGAAGAGTCTGAGACTTGATTATCTTTCACATTTAATAATGCAGATTGCATAACCTCAATTAGACCACGATGGCATTCAATCAAATTAATGTCGCCTCACACTTAAAAAACGGGAATGATCCTTCTATGTTCTGAAACATTTCATGCACTTTTTCGTCCAAATGAATGCTCCTGTAAAGCTTGGTCAGGTTCCTCTCTGGCCTGCGTCTGGTTTAATCTATAAGAAGTGTTTATCAGTTGTCTGCTTCTGTCCTGTTTTTGTTGACTGGAAGCCAAAAATCCATTCGGCTTTATGATGATGCTGGGAATCTGCAATGCATCCCTTATTAGCTTGCAAATGAACTTCATAGTCCTATAAGCGCTTGTGTTTGCTCTAGAACTGAAGCACTAAATGTGATCGAGAGATTTACTTGCATCACGTATTCAGTGAGTAAAAGAAGTGCAAAGTACATCTTATCAGGGTGATCTCAGATACATGTACAAGATCAGGATGAGTTGTTTGTTCATCAGGTTTGTAGAAATGTAGCATTGCATCACGTGCTCAGCAATGGATGCTCTGCAGTGAATGGGTTCCGTCAGAATTAGTTTAAAAACGTCTATGCTGGATGTGTTTCAACTTTTTGGCTTCGAGTGATGTTAATTGATGGACTGGAGTGGTTTACTTGTGGATTATTGTGATGTTTTCTCAGCTGTTTGGACTCTCATTCTGCCGGCACCCATTCAATGCAGGCATCCTTGCGAGACACTGATGCACTGTACATTCTACAAACCTGATGAAGAAACGACTTGGTGAACTGAGGTGTGAGACATTTGCAGCAAAACATTTCATTTATGTGTGAACTGTTCCTTTAACTTAACTAGATCTTCAGGGTTTTATGTAACAAAATACTATGTTTATTTCTTGTAAAATAAAGACTGTCACTCTTAACTTCATTGTTAGGGACATTTGGCCGTTACAGTCAGTGAAAACCACTGACCTGATTCACCTGAAATGACAACAACATGTTACAATGAAAGCGCTGCTGTGTTGGAGGTCAAACATCCATTTGTCCACTTGTGTTTTCTATTCTTTCCTATTTTTCAAAGCCTTTTTTCTTTGCTTTTCCCCTGAGAATGACTGACATTCAGCTGCTGTATCTTCCACTATGAAATATTGTGAAGCTACAACATTATTGCTAAAATCAGTCAATCTCAACTGTTCACAGTCTAAAAAATGTGTCACCATTCTATTCACAGACAATAGGGCAAAAAATACTACATGCAAATAAAATAATCTAAAGTTAAATGAAACAAATAATTCAACCGTCACAAATGAATAATACAACGTTGACACAAATAAAGCCACATTCACAAGTGTCGCTTTGACAGGTTATGATGCCAGCTGTTTTACAATTTTTTTAATTTTTCTATATTGTCTGAGTTATATTAATCACCATGTATGGTGCATATTGATTTACATTACAAACACAAGGAACAAGAAAACGGATTATTATTGTTGACTATACGGTGAATAAATTAAAACCATAAAAAGAAAAAGCTTTTTATACTTGAATAAAATAAATGTGAACGAAATAAGGTTTTATATAGATAGATATATATATATATATATATAGATATATATATATATTATAGTATATATAATATATAATTTATAAAAACATGGATGTTTGTAACTAGTTGAAAAGGCAAACATTTCTCAATCTTCATTTTAAGTACTAAATTAACTAATAAGTTCAATTAAAACTAATAAATACAAAATTATAAATTCTAAACATATTTGATGAAAAATGACAAAAAAACTAAATAACTGATAATAACTTGAACTAAAATTAAAGTGAAAACAGAAATTCTAAAATAAAAACGTACTCAAATATTAACAAAAACTTTAACTTTGAGCCAAAGAATGGAAGAAGATTTGAATAGAAACAGAGCACAATGTGAAAGTGTTCTGCTTCATCTTTCTTCATTTTTTTAACAACTTTTTAAACGCATCACATTTTTCAAAACCCAGTCATTATTTCGTTCTTTATTTCTAGTTGTAAAGCATACAAAATCCCATGTCTCCATTGTGTTCTCAGACGTTTTTAGACTGTACTTCACTAATTACCATATAAAGACAGACCTAATCGCCCTGCAGAAACTCTCATATCTCGAACTCGGTTGTTTCTCTGCATTTATATTTTGAGATCTGTGGAGGGTTCGGGACGCTAGAAAGCTTCAGTCGAGAGCAAATCGACTTTGCACTCCATGTACGTGCTTCTAATGAAGCCTCTGGAGAGCCTACAAATGCGAGGAGCCACAGGGGCCCGAGACGACGGCAGACAGAGAGGCGTAAAGAGACGGAGCCCACTCGTCTGAGGGCCGCTGGACACACGCTGCTTCATGCCACATTCGGCCTTTATAACCCCTCGTGCATCTGAGCTCATAGTTCTGTGATGCAGGAATACAGAAAACCAACAGAACTGGGTCATTGTGACTGTAGAAGCACATTCGAACTATTGAGCCTGTTGAGAAAACTGCTTCTCCTGCTCTCAGATTGATTGATTTAATAATCATTAAGCTGCAGCTGCATCAATACATTAGCATTCATGCATGCTTTTATCCAAAAGAGGAACAAAGGCGATATGTCACGGAGCCAGCAGTGTTTGTAATACACAATGGCAGGTTTAGACGTTGACGTTTGACGTTGAATCAACAGTGAAAGGCATCATTTTTTGAGAAATGTGTTATTTTGATGTTAATTCTGGCCTAATGCATAAAGAGCAGCACTGCTTTGTGTGTTTGTGAAGGTCTTAGTGATGCAGATCACACGCTCTTATTGGTCTGCTAATCTTAGTTTTCTTTCAATTAACAAGAAGTCAGTATTTCACAGTATCTCGTCTAATGCTTTAGTAAACTACAAAGAGAATGTCATTTTATGTGTTTGAGAAATCAGACAACTTATTGTCGTCCTTATATACAGTAGCAGTTCATTTTAGCGAACGCTCGTTTGAGGTACGATGGCGCATTATTTATGTAGAACGAAACATATGGTTCAAATGATATTAACTTGAGGAGGAACACTTGAAAATGCTAAACTTTTCAATACAATTCAGACAGAGTGGTTATCATTAGGTCTATTCAAATTATTTTGTTAACTGAAATAAAACCAATTTTAGCTATAATGTAAAAATGTTATGTGAAATAAGAAGTACTAAAGGTTGAAGAACTAAAATTGTAACTAAAAAATAACACTAAAAACTGAAATAAAAATGCAAACTGTGTAGGCCCAGAACTATGGCAAATGACAAAATACTCAAATAACAAAACATCAACCAAAATTAAAATGAAAATTGAAAGTATAAAAATAAAACATGAATAAATCTACAGGTTGATAGTAGTATCCTATATAACGCCACAATCACACTTAATTCAGTATGCTGTTTCGAATGCAACCATTCACACTTGTGGTGCGTTCAAGTCATGTCGGATAGATCGTATTTATGAGTTGAATGCACATGAACGCCACCACAAAGTCGTTATACGAGTGGGAAATTCTACATTTTCTTTAAGCCCCGAGATTTCATCATGTCAATAAAACATGTCGAAATCAAATTGATGCAACGTCTGTAGTCGACGGTAAATTTAGTTTAAATTGATAGTTTAGTTGTCCTATAAACTTTAATTGGTCATGTTCTTGTTATGCAGCTGAATCCAAGTAAAAAAATGCAGACCCTTTTGTATTTTCTTGTAATTTATTAAAATAAGGCAACTTACACTGCCATCTTGTGCCGACTAAACTGACTTGAACGCACCTGACGTCGTAATTACGACTCGTCAACTCGTAAGTACGACCGTCCTAGGAGGACTTGAACGCAGCATTATTTCAAGTTCAACAAGAGCCAATAGAAGTCAGGTTGCACGCCATATTGAATTTAACGCAGATTAAAATGCGCTGTCTAATTTTCTCACAAAACTCACAAATTTCAAAACTTTTTTTTTTTTTACGGAAGTTCAGTTTTGTCTACTGAAAGTTATTTTCTTAATTTTCATCAGATGGACAGTGTTGTTAAACAGTGGTACAATCCTTCGAACGCGCTGTGCTTCAGTCTCTCACAGCCTCGTTTTCATTCCGAACATCGACATTAGCGGCTTGTTTTTGGTTTAGATGTCGCTTTTTCAGGTTAAAATGTAGTGTACCGCGATATTTATTTTTAAAACAACTCTCTCCCGTAGTCTAACATCATTGAGAGATGTAGTTCAACACAAAATCAGCACATACAACACGATCAATACCTCTCAAGACGATCAATAACTGGCGACAATCAACACCTGATGAGCAATAATCATCTGAGAGGAAACACTAAGTAAACAAACATCTGATCTGGATGTGACTTTATATGAATATGAGCCTTTAGATTCACTAGTGGTCAGTGAGTTTGTGTTGTCCCGTTGGTGACCAGCAGAGATCAGTGTGACACTGGGAGTCTGATCAGAACTGTGGAAGACACCGGGGCATGTTGTCACAATAGCAATGTAACATTAAACAGCATATTGTTGTATTTTCCATGTGACAACTTGCCCCGATCTGCATTTGTTTTGCAGTGCAAGCTGTGGGCTTTTGCTTGATATATTTTGCATGATGGAGTGATTCGGTTTTCTAAATGCCAGAGTCATTTGGGCATATTTTTAATTGCCTTTCTGTCCCTTTTGTTTTGATTTCTCATCATGACACTAGTGCTAATTGGTTTGGGACTGAGTTGCTTGTTCAGGAAAACATTACGGGCGCAATGTGTGTGAAATTATCTTTGTTCCCAGAATACTGCAGGAGAGAATTGCATTCAGAACCACAATGGTTTTGTTAATGAAGCACTTTTGAATGAAGCTTCTGATACTGGTGGGGTTTTTAATTGTTGAAATATTCACTTTTCTTGATGTTTTATAACTTAACATTTAAAAAAAAAAGCGTAGTGCTATGAAATTTTAGTTAAACATCTAATTCGCTCCAACAAGATTTCTTGAACATTTTGAAGGAAAGCCAAATTAACCATGCCATACAGTAGACAAACAGTTTTAACTGTTTATTTATGAAAGCAATAAGCTGCCTGAGGTTGTGAGTAGTTATTTCATTGCAGGTAGACAATAAACAGTGTTGGGGAGTAACTAGTTACATGCATTTATGAAGTTCATTAGTACTCTTACAGAAATCTGACCCGTTGCATTTATGCATGACTGACAAGTATGCATCACATTATATTTATCAGTTTACGTTAAAACTGTGCAATCAAAATTCATGCCATATGCTTATTCAATAACTGTTTTATTTCCTATTTTGGGTTTATGTATATGCTTTATTTTTTTTTTAAGATTAACTGTTTTTTTTCAAGGCATTGTTAGATGCCAGTGTTTCCTGACATAGCTACGCAAAGATTTGATTTCAAAAACACTATCATAGCTATTAAACTATCTTATGATTTAAAATCCGTATTTAACTTCAGAACGATCTCAAAGTAAAAAAAGAGGTGTTAATGTCTGATTCTGTGGCGGTTGCGCTTTAAAATTAAATGTTTATCTTAATCCAAGTGATGAAGTATTTTGAAAGTCTGACAGTAATCAGTGTTGAGTTTTACTGTAAGGTTAACCACGCCTGCTTTAAAGTGGTTTTCAAAATGAATAGTGAAAATTAAGAAAAGTCTTAAAAGAATCTATGTAAATCAGTTCATTACTTTGAACAAGCATTGAAAAGTTACACCGCCTTTTTACATTGTAAACAGGGTAACTTGTAATTACATTTCCAAAGTAACCTTCCCAACGCTGACAATACAGTACTTGAAATGGCAAAATGATTGAAATGTAATTTTGTAACTCATTCAGTCAGAATTTAGAGTGTAAGTTATGAATGTGAGTGACATGACAGCTGAAGTAGAGACGGCTCTTGTTGTCTGCGCTGTAATGCTCTTCTTTCCCCTGAAGGCTGTTGAGTTTTCATCGGCCGCTGGTCTTTTCTGTCTTTGCTGTGAAGAAGGAAGGAAGTTGAGCTTTCCACCGTTTAATCTTTCCTGTGAGCAGACACAGTGACAGTATGGGAATCGTCTCCTGAGTTTCCTCTCTTATCTCTGTCCAGTCTACACAAGTTTTAAAGGGGTGGTTCACTGGGTTTTTTTCTAGGCTTGATTGTTTATGGGGTGCAGTCTAACATGTTAATGCTTAGTTTTTTTATTTTCACATAATTTTAACTTTATCCACCACCGCTCTTGTCCCGTCTCTGTAGTGTTGGGCCGTTCTTGAACGATTCGTTCATTTTGAACGAATCTTTCATGTGACTCGGTAAGAACGAGTCGTCTCGGGGAGTGATTCGTTTAATCGCAAATGCGCAAAATCCTATAGGTTCTGTACTGGAATTAGTCAAGTATTTCACCTGTTTCGAGTCTTCAGGTTTTTCCGAGTCGTTCGTTCATCACGTGACAGCCCCATACGCTTTAACTTATGCAGTCTGAGCCGGAAAGAGAATTGATTTGTTCACCTCTTGAGTTTTCGAGTCGTTCGTTCATCACGTGACAGACCCATAAGCTTAACCCGAAGACCTGTCAGATAAGAGGTGAGGTGAGCTAATCATAGACTGAAGACCCAGGTAAACAATGTATTAATCTTTTCTGTTTCTTATAGCATTTTTGTATTGTTTGTAGTGTGATCAACGTTTGCGTAAGTAGTAGACATATTAGGGAAGTAACACGTAACATTTTAATTATATTTTGCTAAAATGAACGAAATGTCTCAAAAAGATTCGTTCATTTTGCTGAACGAGACTCAAAGGTCCGAGTCGGTAAAATGATCCGAACTTCCCATCACTACTTCCTGCGATAAACTCCCTGAGCATTCCTGCTTTTATGAAGCCCCTCCCTCAGAAATTCGGCGTGGGCTCGGATTGGTTTATCTTCCCGTTGGTGTTGTGATTGGGCTAAACCGCCTCTTGTTGCGCTTGGCCCGACACCCTCAGCGGCCATTTGCTCCGTTGTATTGCTTATCAGTTTGAGCTCGATTGAGACGCAGAGGATGTTATCATGCAGAACCTGTGCAAGCACGGCTTTTAATGGTAGGCCTATGTTTTTTGTTTGTTGTTGTCTCATACTTTTAGATATGCTGTTATTTGTAAATGCTCCTGCTTATGTTAGCTTTTAATATACGGTTTTATCCTGATTAAGGCTTTAAATACCGTATGGAACCGCATGTTTAATGCTTTCTCATAAGCTAACAGTAAGTGAAAATATGTGTATACTGGAATAGTTCATTGTTTGAGCTGAGCTGGATTGCGAAGAGAGAGAGAGAGATAGAGAGAGATACGACAGGGACGCGAGGAACAGTATTGAGAACCGCTGCTTTTGAACATTGATTTTGAAACTTGTGAATCCATTAGAATCGTTAGAAGACAGATTCGTGATTCAGATATGAATAGATTTTTACGTGCACCCCTAGTTTTCTCTTCCTCTTCTCTAAAGCAGTGCAGGCCTTGCCCCCTTTGCTGCCTTTTCCCGGGGGCGGGGTTTATCTGGGTTTGTTATGTCACAAACCCGGGAAGTAACTCGTTATAGTTCCTATGAGCCGTTTTTGTAGGCATTAAACTGACATAATTTTAAAAGACAATATCTCCGTTTGTCTTGAACTTTCAGGTTTGTAACTTTGCAGATATTTTTTATGCTCAAACAGCAACATTACACACTAACTAATGTTAAAAAAGTGAAATCGCAATCAACCACCCCTTTAAAGTACATTCATATGGAGGAGACCGGGGCTAGTTGTCACACGCTTTACTCCAGAAATCAATTTCTGTTTAAGCATAAACCTTAAATTCTTGACCTCAGAAATAAAATGTTTGAACATGTACACTGTTTTTAACCAGTAAATAGGTACTAAAGCTGTCACAGGGATGGTACTCTTTTAAAAGGTACACCTTTGTACGTTATTTACCCCTTAAAGGTGCATTTTAGTATGGGAGTGCAACAAATAGTTGTTTACCACATGATGACAAGTTTTTGGGGGCATGTTGTCACACTATATTCACATTTTATGTTCATAAAGCTTTTCTTAATAATGAAGCACAATATAAAAATATTATTATTATAAAGCAAACAAAACATGATGACTTTTTCCCAATCATAAAGTCAAAATAATAAAGTTTTAAAAAGTTTCATTTAAGAAGAAATTATTTAATTTAAGTTCAAATATACACTTAAACAATATTTAGGCCTGAATTAAAAATTTATGCATTTAAATTGCATATGATATTTCCATGCATTTTGATGCCGGTTTTAACGTAAACAACTGATAAACGTAAGTGATGCATTGTCCGTCATCATAAATGGGGCAGTCAGATTTGAATGTTTTAAAATACACAATAACCAGGTTTATACATTTATCATCAATAAATCTGTTTGTCTTATACATTTGAACTAATTTAATATTGCCATGTTCATACTTTATAACGGAATAAATTGAATAGGTTTCTTGATGAACACATTTATGTTGATTCTTAGCAATTTGAATACATGCATTTAGAAAATGTTTATTTAAATAAAGTTTATTAGTTTTTTGTGTTAAAACTCTCTAATCCAAATGGATGGACATTTCATTTTAATTCAAATACATAAATCTTAAATTAATGTCTAGATAGTTTTGGATTGCGGGTGTGATTTCCTCATGTGACAACTTGCCCCGGTCTCTTCTATGTGTAAGCATTTGATGACTGATTCCCTTCTGGTGAGTTTAAGTGCTTTATTGCCCTGCACTTTGAAAGGTCAGGCTGCACAAACTTTCTTTCCCATAGATAAGTGTAGTTAGAGGTTACTGACCTCCTCCTTCAGCTGGAGAAATACAATCCGCTGTTCTCGCTGTTTCTCAGGCGCCATAAATGAGGCCGCGCTTTGAAGTCACGAGTCCATATCCTTTGGCTTTGCTGGTCATTCTGGAGATTCCCTCATAAGCCAAGACAAATGCTCTCTGGGTTTGGAGAGGTTTATAGAGGTTCTCCTCCTGAATGCTTGTTTTGTCACAGAGTTCGTGGATTTAAGATGTTCTGTGTGAGTGTAAACGGTCTAGATGTTGCTGTATGTTGTTTCAAACTCCACTGCTGTTCACACTGAGACTTTAAAAGTATATTTTACATAGCTTTTCTTCATGCACTAGAGGTTGTGGGAATTGCATGCACACATGGCCATTGAAGAGTGATTTTCCATTATTGTTGGGTAGCTGATGCACAATATGTCCATTAATAAACATTTAATCACCTTTTCTTCCCTACTGCGTAGCGGACCCACACTCGATTTTTTAAACTGCTTGAAATACTGGTTAAATGGTTTATTTCTTCTTGAAATTTGGTGAGCTTTTCTCATTTTGAGTCAAGAATGTGCATGCAAAGTTTCGACACACAAGTGTGTTTTGAAAAGGCTGCGCTGATTGTGTGCAACCTGACTTGTATTGGTTTCCATGCAATTCGCCAAAAATCAACACTTTGAAAAGCAGAAAAGAGTCCGATTATAAAACAGAAAACCTTTATTGTAGCTTCCCAAAGACTAAAATATGAAATACATGATAACTTTAATTTATGACTTAGATTTTCCTTTCTCTATTGAGATTGTCTTATGAATAATCCGAGGCGAGTTTGATGTTTCTATTATGTGAGTTTACAGTCAAAATTATGTTTTGGTTATTTTGAGGTATTTATGTTTTTGGATCTCAAGTAGTTCTGCTGCAGAAAAGGAAATGAAAAGCCTGAAGAAACAATTTGACCCTGCACAAGTGTTGAAAACCAGAATAAAAAATGCAGAGGGCTATTAAAGTTTAGTTTTTGAAATTTGTATGAATTGTCATTTTATTAATTTTTTATGTTCTTAAATGTGTATATATATAATATATATATATATATATATATAATATTATATATATATATATACAGTATAATAATATTCTGGATGGCTAATACTCAAAAAGCAATTTCAAGCATTTAGCAGACAGCTTAAGAGAGGTATTTTACACAGAAGCTGCGATGTGGCAGAGCGGTTGACGATATCTTAGCTGTCGAAAAGCCCAGGTACGCCAGTGTTTTAATCATTGGAGTGAATGGAGCCGGACACATGCTGCAAACCTTGCTTTTCCCACGCACCACCCCTTTGCACTTTCCGTGTAGGTCTTTGTGCCGGTTGGTCAGTCAGCCGTCAGCCCGAGCGTTAGATTAGGAGAGTCTCGGGGAAGTTGAGGCTCAGCGAGAGCCTCTTGACATAAGCCAGGCGGGTCAGCAAGACGTCTGTTTTCAATGTGGAAAAGCTGACATATTGACACACATTTGGCCTCGGCGCTGTGAGGATCAGGAGGAAAAGGTGGATCAGTGCTAAAAGCTGTTTTATCAGCAGAGTCTTTCCTGTGAAGTACAGTTTCATGTCTCCATCATATATGTCAGATAAAATATAGTAAACTTAATTGAACATGTCAAAAGTTTGGAATAATTAAGATTTTTATTTTTTGTTTTGAAGTCTTTTCTGCTCAGCAAGGCTGCATTTATTAATTTATAAATACAGTAAAAATTGTGAATATTATTGCAAATTAAAACAGCAGTTTTCTGTGTGAATATCTGTTAAAATTTAATTTATTCCTGTGATCAAATCTGTAATTTCAGCATCATTACTACAGTCTTCAGTGTCACATGATTCTTCAGAAATAATTTTAATATGTTGATCTGCTGTTCGAGAAACATTTCTGATTATTATCAATGTTGAACACAGTCGTGCTGCACAATATTTCTGTGGAAAAATGTAATAAGAAAAGAAAAGAATTGAATAATTTTGTTTATCAAGGATGCCTTAAATTGATCAAAAGTGAGTAAAGACTTTTACATTGTTAGAAAATATTTCTATTTCAAATAAACGCTGCTCTTCTGAACTTTCTGTTCATCAAAACCAGCTGGGAAAATATCACTGGTAAATTAAATCATATCTGACGATTAAATTTAAATTATATTTTAGTATTAATGTTTTTACTGTTTTTTGATCAAACAAATGCAGATTTGGTAAGCAGAAGAGACTTCTTTCAAAAAAATCTTAAGTGTTTCAGTCTTCTGAACAGTAGTGTATATACAATATATATAAATTTTAAAAATGTAAATCATATTTTGTTTTCATAGAAGCGAGACTGTTATGAAGGGTTTTGGTGCAGACACTTGGGACGCTTAATTCAGTCTAACATTGCAAACCCGGATAAAATGTGCATTTATCAACCGCTTTAAATGCAGTTCATCCAGTCAGAGTTTATTAAGAGTCTTGAGCTCATAGTTTGTGAAGAGATTTTAGCGCAGCAGCATGTCAGCGGGTGTCTGCTCTTGAGCTTTACACACAGACACACAGCAGCTGTAAAGGTGCAGGGACACTTGCATATAAAGGCGTGTTGTGCTGAACAGATCGGAGCAGAAGGGCGTTTGGACAGTCACAGATTTGAACAGTGCCATGATTCTGCACTGATGTCAGTCTGGCTGCGGTCCTGTGTGATCTCACTTGCTGAATGTGATTGCATTACAGCTGAAAGTTTCCACATGCTTTACATATGTGCATCTAATTTAGTTGACAAGTGTGTGCGTCTGTGTTCAGAAAGGAATACTAAATACTGCAGAGTATATGCTGCATGTGATTATTATTTCAAATAGTAACACATGTTGTTGTGCAAGAAAACGCCCAGTTGTCATTGCAAAAATAAAAACTTTGTAAATGTCTTAACAAGTCAAGAAATATATAACTGCAGTTTTCTCCCATTCATTTTCTAGGCCTTTATATGTATGTATATATATATGCATGTATATATGTATGTGTGTATATATATGTATGTATGTGTCTATGACTGTATTATCTAATATGTAGTTGGCCATGATATAACCGTTGCTGCTATTATGGCATTAAATAAGTAAATACATAAATATGCACAATTAGGTCCAAATATAGTTTGTTTGGTTGTTTATTTATTTTTATGAAGATTAATCCAGTAATTTCTAATATAGAAGACAGGTCGCCTCTCATAGTATTATAACAGTTCCTATTATGAATTGAAGTAACTTTTTGGTTGCTTGACAAGTTCAAACCATGTGAGAGAAGGATTTTGTACATTTCTATATAATCACGTGCAATAACTTTTTTTTCCCCTCTTACTTTTGGACACCTTGTAAATATTATATATATATATATAGATTAGGGCTGGATGATAGGCCAAAATTTATATCATGATATATTTCTTATTTTCGGTCAATACGATATAATTCCGATATCGAAAAGAACACGATTTATCTGAAATAGAAATCTTTTGTATACATTATAAATGTCTTTATCATCACTTGTGATCAATTTTAAGCATCCTTGCTAAATAAAGGTATTAATTTCTATAATTTCTCCCCCCCCCCAAAAAAAAATTCTACTGACTCCAAGCTTTTGAATGGTATAGTATAATGTTACAAAAGCTTTTTATTTTCAGATAAATGCTGATCTTTTTATTCATCAAAGAATCCTGAAAAAAAAGTACTCAACTGTTTTAAATATTAATAATCAGCATATTATACGGATTTCTGAAGGATCATGTGACACTGAAGACTGGAGTAATGATGCTGAAAATTACAGCTTTGATCACAGAAATAAATTAAAAATTTAAAGTATATTAAAATAGAAAACAATTATTTTAAAATGTAATAATATTTCCACAATTTTACATTATTTTCCCTGGTATATTTGATCCAAATAAATGCAGCCTGATGAGCAGAAAGCAATTCTTTAAAAACACATAAAAAATCATGCTGATCCCAAAACTTTGAACGGTAGTGTATATAAAGTGTTCTGTTTATATATATATATATATCTATATATATATAAATATATATATTTTTTTTAGACCTATATACTATGTGTGTGTGTGTGAGTGTATGTGTGTGTGAGTTTGTGTGTGTCTGTGAGTGTGTGAGTGCGTGTGTAAATTTCATTGATATCAGTATGGAGTTTGAGTGCAAGTAAATAATGACAGAATTTCTACAGAAAACATCAAACACTGGTGGCCAGTAAAGGAGTCTGTGTCTGTCTGTCCCCCCGTGGGCCAGTAATGACATGTTGTTTCCTGTAAGTGAGCAGATAAGGTGTGCTCTCTGCTGGATTTATGAGGTGAGACGCGTCTCTGTGTGTCTGCATGCAGTCTCTGATCTGCTGCGCCGTGCATCTTTACGAGATCTGGCAACGCTGAGGTCAAGGCCGTTTAACCCTGTGAGGAGCTGCTGTTGTCATAGCGATGGAGTATGATGCTGAGTGCAGTGGAATGTTACAAGTGTTTGTAGGGCCTCCCTTGGGCCCCGCAGCGGGATGTGATGAGCGGTCGGATCACTGCCATCCTGCTTCAGAGCTCTTCTCCTTTCTTGTCTTTGTTAGCAAGTCCTCAGATTTTCCCAGATTTTTTTTTTTTGGTCATTTGGTCATTTCGTGTGAAATCAACCAAATATGGGTAATTTCGTGTCAGAGGTCCCGACTAAAAATTAGGCCTATTTAAAACTTTTTCTGGTGAATGAAATACATAAATGATGAAGAAAGCCAAAAATATTAAATGCCATTGAATGTTTACTAAGTAATCCATATTTTTGTATAAGAGGGTCAAAATGACAATTTTCAGCTGAGATTCAGAGCCAAATTACAGGGGGTTAAAAATTACTTTAGAGCGATGGCATCATCATGATGTTATTTTTACACAGAGATTGGTAGCTCTATTAGTGTGTGTCTTTCACACAGGGCGTGTGATGCGTCAGTGCAGCAGTGTTGGAGTGGTAGTGCTTGTAGCTAGCAGCATGCATGATCACTTTCTGCTTTCAGCTGCTGCCACAGGATAGCCCTTTGTTTTTCAGGGGTGAAAAGAGGAGCCGAGTGTGTAAGTTTCCTCAGCCGGTACATAGCCTCTCCACTGCCAAGATCTCGTACACGCCTCCTCGTGGCACACATGGTAACTGGTCCCTTGCGGTTCCAGGCTAAGTTGTACGGGATCTCGGAGCACCAGTGGGCCCCAGAGACGTGGCATGCAGGCCCATCGATGAGTTGAAATGCCCTGATGCCCGTCAACCACTGTCCCAGCTATGGGTAAATAGCCCCAGCTATGGGTAAATAGTAAAGACCTCAACGATGGCACAGGCGGAAGATGGTGGTGTGTGAACCATTACAATGGCTGGGAAGGCGGAAGAAGGCAACCCCACAGCCACGTGGGTTATCTCGGGAGGGTACCGTGGCTAGGGGAGCAAACCCTGAAGACAAACCTGCACCTGGGGGCAGGCATAGGCGGAGTCCAACTGACCAGACTACCGGCAGCCCTCTGCAACTTCCTGCCAGTCGAAGGTCGTCATGGGCTCTCTCATGCCACTGGAGGTCTATCTGGTAGGAGTGAAGATGGTGGGAGTGAGGTCTGCGCACCCACACTCCCACCCTAATCTATACCTATGTGCAAGCTTCTTGCTCCCCTCCCCTCCCCTCCTCTCCCTTAAAAAAAATAAAAAAATTTAAGTCCTGTGGCGATGTGGAATGTTGGTGGGCACAGGCCAAGGATGTGGCTGGGAGTGTCTAACCAAACCATGCACACAGGCGGCAATGGAGTGATGGTCGTTAGGACTGCGGGATGGAGCAGCGCGTCTTTTCGACAGCTTCCACTGCGACTGAGCAGCCCCACACTGCTCACCCCTGTGATGGGGAAGGACCTGGAAAAGGTGGTCAAAAAATTGTCTGCTCCCCACACTCCAGACGGTAAGCCGCAACCGTCAGAGCATCCCCCCTTGCGGTCGAAAAATTAAAATAAAAAATAAGCTAAGCATTGCTTCGTGGAACGTTCGCACATTGCTGGACCTGGCCGAAACTCCTGACAGGCCCCACCGCAGGACAGCGTTGGTGGCCCTGGAGCTCGCAAGACATAATATCGACATAGCAGCTCTCAGCGAGACCAGATTACATAGGGAGGACTCCTTGAAAGAGGCTGGTGCTGGGTACACCTTCTTCTGGAAGGGGGTCCCTGAAGGCACTCATCGTAACCATGGAGTTGGCTTTGCTGTGAAGTCTAAACTGCTGCAACGCATTCCGGAATCCTCTATTGGCATCAATGAAAGACTGATGACATGGCGCATTCCTCTGACAAAGTAACGCTTCGCCACTCTCATCAGTGCATACGCTCCATCTCTTGATGCCGAGCACAACATCAAAGATGATTTCTATAGAGCTCTTGATGCCATCCTACAGAAAACCCCAGCTACGGTAAGGCTCATACTCATGGGAGATTTCAATGCTAGAGTGGGTACGGAGCACCTGGTATGGAGTAAAGTCATCGGCCAGCATGGTGTGGGGAAAATGAACCATAATGGGCTCAGACTCCTCTCTCTCTGTGCAGAGCACCAGCTGGTCATTACTAACACCATTTTCCAGATGAAGAACAGGCTTAAGACCACCTGGCAGCACCCACGCTCAAAACATTGGCATCTCCTTGACTACGTGATTGTCCATCAAAAGGATAGACAGGATGTCCTTACCACCCGTGTTATGAGAGGAGCTGAGTGCTGGACTGACCACCTCATGGTCAGATCCAGTCTACTCATGAGCATTCAACCCCGTAGCCCAAGGACAGCCTCTTCCAAGAAACTCAACTGTACAGCGCTGAACAACCACACCACCAAAGACAACCTCCGACGGCTCCTTGCTGAAAACATCAGCAAGATTCCAGAAGAATCAGCAGACTGGCCAGCTTTACGCCAGGCTATTTATAAGGCAGCCTTAGAGGCGCTCGGCCAATTAAGGAAACATCACCAGGACTGGTTCGAATGTAACTCATCCGAGATACAGTCACTCCTAAAAACCAAGCATGAAGCCTACAAAGCTCTCTTGTCCTGCCCTGGATCTCCCACCCTTGTAACCTCCTTCACTGCTACAAGAGCAGAAACCCAACGAGCCCTCCGGACTATGGAGAACACCTGCTGGGTGAAAAAGGCACAAGAAATTCAGAACATGGCAGACTGCAATAACACTCAAGGCTTTTACGATGCCTTGAAAGCACTGTATGGCCCCAGGAAATGGGCGATCGCCCCAGTTCGATCAGCTGATGGGTCCACGCTTTTCAAGGACCGCCACGAGATTCTTGCACGTTGGGCAAATCATTTTGAGAGTCTCTTCAAACTCACCAACCCTGCTGATCCACATATCCTGGATAATCTGCCAGACCTGCCACCAACCATGCACCTGGACACCCCACCACTTTACTCTGAACTCCAGCAAGCCATTGCAGGGCTGAAGAACAACAAATGCACTGGACCCGATGGAATCCCTGCAGAGGTTTTCAAACACAGAGGATATATCCTCACGCGCCGTCTGCATCTCTTGATCCAAAACATCTGGGAACATGGGTCCCTTCCACAGGACTGGAAGGATGCTAACATCGTGGTCATTTACAAGCAGAAAGGAGACAGAGCAGTCTGCGGTAATAGCCGTGGGATATCTCTCCTCTCCATCGCAGGGAAAGTCCTGGCCAAGATCATGCTCAGCAGATTGGTCGAGCACATCTCGGAAGCTGTGCTTCCGGAAACTCAGTGTGGCTTCCGGAAGTCCAGATCCACGACAGACATGGTTTTTGTCTTGAGGCAGCTGCTGGAGAAGAGTCGAGAACAGCACAAAGACCTTTACGTAGCCTTCATCGACCTCAGCAAAGCTTTTGACACCATCAACCATGAGCTGCTCTGGAGAAACCTCTCCAGCATCCTACATCAGCTGCATGATGGGATGCAAGCCAGAGTACTCACGGGAGAACTCCTGTCTGAGTCTTTCGAGGTAAACGTTGGGGTGAAGCAAGGCTGTGTCTTGGCTCCGGTGCTCTTTAACATCCTCCTCTCTGCCATCACCTGCCTCTTCCATCGTGTCATAGGGCATGAAGACGGTGTTCATGTGGAATATCGACTTGATGGTAGCCTCTAAAGTCCCGCCAAATCTGTGAGCTTCAGTATGCTGATGACTGTGCCTTTTTGGCCCACAGCCCGGACTCTATGCAGCACGCCCTAAATACAATATCTAGTCTGTACCAATCTTTTGGCCTACAGGTTAACACTCAAAAAACCGAGGTCATGTCCTATCTCTCCACCCCCGCCCCCATACCCCCCAGTTTTCACATAAATGGTGTTCCACTTAAAACAGTGGACCACTTCACCTACCTCGGCTCCACCTTGTCCTCATGCTGCTTCCTTGACACAGAAATACACACCCGAATAAATAAAGCCTCATCATCTTTTGGACGCCTACGCAGTAGGGTTTTTGAAAACCATTACCTGAAGATCAGTACCAAGGTCGCTGTTTACAATGCGGTATGTCTCTCCACTCTGCTTTATGGGGCAGAGGCATGGACCCCATACCGCCAGCACATTACTAACCTAGAGGCCTTCCATATCCGCTGCCTACAGAAGATCCTCAATTTGTCGTGGGAAGCTCGAATTCCCCACACAGTCATCCTCAGCAACACTTACTCAATCTGCATGGAAGCAGCAGTGGCCCAAAAACATCTGCGTTGGCTAGGGCATACCATACGCATGCCTGAACACCGTCTGCCTCGCCAAGTTCTCTACAGTCAACTAATGGGCAAAAACAGCATTTTAAGGACTACACCAGGGACCTCCTAAAGCGAGCAAACATTCCCCTCACGCAGCTTGAATCTCTGGCACTCAACAGGTCAGCCTGGCAAGTCACCTGTGCCACTGCAGTCTCTCAAATACATCAAACCAGCCAAGACTGACGATCCGAGAGACGCACCAAGAGTCACCAGAGGGCGGCTGGTACCCCCCTGGTATCTGGTTTCTCTTGTTCCATCTGTGGAAGAGTGTGCGGCTCAAGGATCGGACTCAACGCCCACGAGAGGTGGCAACATCGCTGACCCCCCTCCCCTCCCACTCCCATCTCTGGAGCAAGCGTCATCATCATCATCGATCACGCCCCCCCCCCAATGGACGCGAGAAGTGTGTGTGTGAGTTTGTGGTGAGTGTGTGCTGTGTGTAGGTGTGTGGAAATTACCTTGCTATCCAGTAGTTAGTGAGTTGTAGTGCAAGTAAATAATGGCAGAATTTCTACAGAAAACATCAAACACTGGTGGCCAGTACAGGAGTCTGTGTCTGTCTGTCACCGGGGGCAGTAATGACATGTTGTTTCCTGTAAGTGAGCAGATAAGGTGTGCTCTCTGCTGGATTTATGAGGTGAGACGCGTCTCTGTGTGTCTGCATGCAGTCTCTGATCTGCTGCGCCGTGCATCTTTACGAGATCTGGCAACGCTGAGGTCAAGGCCGTTTAACCCTGTGAGGAGCTGCTGTTGCCATAGCGATGGAGTATGATGCTGAGTGTAGTGGATTGTTACAAGTGTTTGTAGGGCCTCCCTTGGGCCCCGCAGCGGGATGTGATGAGCGGTCAGATCACTGCCATCCTGCTTCAGAGTTCTTCTCCTTTCTTGTCTTTGTTAGCAAGTCCTCAGATTTTCCCAGATTTTTTTTTTTTGGTCATTTGGTCATTTCGTGTGAAATCAACCAAATATGGGTAATTTCGTGTCAGAGGTCCTGACTAAAAATTAGGCCTATTTAAAACTTTTTCTGGTGAATGAAATACATAAATGATGAAGAAAGCCAAAAATATTAAATGCCATTGAATGTTTACTGAGTAATCCATATTTTTGTATGAGGGTCAAAATGAAAATTTTCAGCTGAGATTCAGAGCCAAATTACAGGGGGTTAAAAATGACTTTAGAGCGATGGCATCATCATGATGTTATTTTTACACAGAGATTGGTAGCTCTATTAGTAAAATCTGTTGACTTTAGCTATCTTTGTTACATTGTATGCCAATGGTGACAGTTCAAAAATGGGGAAAAAAACACTTTTTGTGTGCTTTTCCCCAAAATTTGCAAGAAGTATTAAATATATACTTGAAATATCCTTTTAGAGTCTGGTTCTTAACAAACTATTCTGTTGATATCTTCATTTTAAAGGCCCAATATTATTCAGACACAAACATATGGGGATCTCAATGCGTCTGCATGAGTAAATTGTAAAATAAAAAAAACGTTTTGTGTTTTTCTTCAAAGTTTGCATGGCTGTAACTTAAGAAGGATTAAAGTTGTCCTTAATCTATTTTTATATTTTTGTTCTTAACAAACTTTTCTTTTAGTATCTTTATTTTTAAGGCCCAATGTGGTTCAAAACCAGAGATATGGGGATCTCAATGCGACTCCATTAGCAAAAGTGTTTGTTTTTTTTCTCTGGTCAAAAACCAAATGTTTCATTTTGCATTCAGCTGATACCTTTTTCCTTTTAAAGAGGAATATCTAAAGAACAAATGATGTTGAAACTAGAAATGTATCTTGTTTCCTCAATCATACCAATTATAGCATAGAACATACCTGTCTGAATGCCAGAAATGATCTTTTAACAAAGTTGTAATGCGTGTAACTCAAGAATGATTAAAATTATCTAAATATCCTATTAGATTATGGCTCTTAACAAACTTTTCTTTTGGCGTATTCATTTTTAAAGCCCTATATGGTTTAATCCCACTGATATGAGGATCTCAAGATGGCTCCATGTGCAAACTGAATTTTACCGATTTTCAATGGTTGAAAATCAAATGTGGGTCACTTTGCATAAATCTGATACTATATCGTAAAACATTGACTGGATATTGCCCCTTAGACTTTTCAAAAGAGTATAATTTGTTAACATTAATAATATTTTTTGACTATATAGTAAAGGTGAACAAAGTGATGTCAAGTTGAGTCAAATACATTTCAGGAACTATTCTGTACATAAATAATGCGTAAAAAACAATGTTTCAAGTAACAAAAATGTCCCTATATATATATATGTATATATACTATATAAAATAGTTACTGAAATCCCTCAAACCGTCACGACCGTAAATGCATTCTTGAGAAAATATAAATGATATATATAAAGCTCAAACAAACCAAAGTTAGACACAATTTGTAACCGCTGAAAGCACTTAAAACACTCTGGTCCTGCCAAACGCCTCTGCAATTGCAGGTTGTTACTTCTACAATGAAGAAGCATTGAGAGCAGCTTCTGGCAGCATTTGTTCTTCGTTAACAGGTCACTTTCACGGCGTTGACTTGCACCCCGGAGAGATTCCTTCCTGGAAAGTTGGTTTTGCACAAGCGACTCTGCCGTTAACCCTCACCCTTCCTGCGTTAGACGTGAAATCCAGAGCAATTTGAAACCAGCACGTTTTAAATTAGACATCTTGATGGTTTATGGTGGTTGTAAATGGCTTAGCTTCAGTAAGAGGCTGTGGTTTGGTGCTGTAGTAATATGTGGTTATACGGTATGCAGATTGTGAGGTAATGAGTGTGTTTTCACATTCAGCTTCTGTTTCCTCTTCTGCAGCGACGGCAGATCAAGCAAGCTTTCGTTTGACGGCAGGACGAGTCGTTGACTGCTGCGTGTTTTATTCTCATTGGTAGGTCACTTTGAATTGAAGGATCTGCTAAATGAATAAATGTAAATATTGTGGCCCAGACCTCCAGAATCCAGAGCATAGCGGAGAAACGGTTATATTTCAGATGATGTTACTCATGATCAAGTGCATACGGTGGACTTCTGCAGCCTCGTTTATGAAGACATGTGTATCATGATGTTCATTTGTGAATGCTCGATAATTACAGAATGATCCTGCGAAAGATTTATGAAATGTCCATATGCACAAAAAAATTTCTAAATGCATCTGCTTTATGCATCACATTCTGTTATTTATATGGCTTTTTTTAACACAATTAACACTAAGCAGTTGCTCTTTTATGCATAAAATATTAATACATATTGTGATTGTATTATACTTTATAATTTTATTTTTATTTATAAAAAGGTGTTTATTTTATTTTCAGAAAATAATTGTACTTAATAAAGTAATTGCAGGGAAATAAGACAAACCAGTTGCTCATTTGTACACATAATAATGTTAATACATATCTATAATATTTATAAGTTTTTTAAATATTTAATTTTATATTTTTATTTTGTTTTCAGAAAATCATGTAATGAATTCATTTCAGTGAAATATTTACCTCAAAACCGTTGCTTATTTGTGTGCATTACACTTTTAATGCATATAGTGATTGTTTATTTTTATTACATCTTATACACAATGTTGGATTATTTTAATTACTGGAATATATGAGCGCACAATGTTCGTACACATGCTCCTCAGGCGTATGCATAACATATTCATGCCAGTTTCTGCATTTATAAATCCTGATTTGTTCCTCACTATTGATGTATGATGAAATCCATGGAATTTCATATTAAATCTAATCAAATATTCATTTTTTAAATGGGGCCCCTGGTTCAATAAGCTATGTTTTGCATGGTTTATTAACATAGAAATTTCTTTTGTATCACGATTTCGGCGGGTCTTAAAAAAGTCTTAAATTGTACAAGAAAGTCTTAATTATGATTTCAAGAGGTCTTAAATTTGGGGATGGAAAGACCAGAATGGCGATATGGCTGAATGTGACGAATAAACTTCAAAAAGCTATGATTTAATTGAATAAACACGAGCGCTGCACGTTCAAAGTCCGGTGCTGCGCTGCTTTGTGCACAGCGTTACTGGGAAACAGTTATATTTCTACCAAACACTCCACCTGCTGGTAGAGAATAAATAACATTTTCAATAAAACTTTTGTTTTGTTCAGAGTTCAGACCAATGCTAAAATTGACCCATGTTTTTACCCTGCAAACACTTAGAGTTTTAAATGTGAACTGGTGGATCGATAAGACGACAATGCATTATAAAAATCTAAACAGGGTTGTGCGATAGATCGTCTGCGATAATATCGTAATTGTGGTTTTAACAATGTGTGATTTGACATTATCAAGTATTTTGCAAAAAACATTCAAAACCCCTACAGAGCGCACGCATAAATGGTGATGAAGTCTAGTAGATTAGACTAGCGTATGTGCGCATTTATAGTGCGTTCTTTCATATCATGAATCAGTCTATTAAAATGCATTAAGAAAGATCACAAAACTCAAGATATGGGGGAAGAAAATGTACATATTAATATCATTTCATATAGTTAAAATCACACGAAGAGTGCAGTTTTTTTCTTAAAAAATCAGCATGGTTAAATGTGATAGTATGTTATACAACAGTCAATAAACAGAAGAGTAATATAAGAGATTACATTTTAGAATAGATTGCTTGTTTTTGCTCTATTTCGCCTACAAAAATAATTCCAAACAAAGCCACGGTGCTGTTTTGCATCTCTGAGTAACATGATGGTGTTTTGTTCCTGAATGAGTCAACTGTTTAAATGATTCGGTTCAATTGCAATGACTCGCCTTATTAACAGGGACTTGCTGCCACCTACTGGCAGTTTAAATTTCACATTTAATGTATCTTTTCATTTCATTCATAAATAATTTCAAATTTTTATGTTTAAAATATCAAAACATTACTTATGCATTTGTAACTGCAGGTTAAAAGCATTCATGTCCCTCAGAACTGCATTAAAGAGTGTGTAAATGCATCTAAATCCCACTTCTAAGGCAGCTTCTGTGTTTCCTCTGCATTGAAAATATTAATTTTGTTTATACTGATTTAATTTACCTGGTAACAGCCCAAATCCAAGAATTTGACTCAAGATGTTGCACACTTTTAGAAAAAAGGATTAAGCATAAAAATGCCCATAAACTGGTGGAAAATATTCAGTTTCTCACTGCTTGAACTGACAACACAGAGTAGAAGATATATAAGAATAGAGAGCGTGGTGTGTGTGGTCTGTATTGGTGTTCTGTGTGGTGTGCGAGAGAGTGTGAGTGCGTGGTGTGTGTGTGAGTGTGAGTGGGTAAGTGTGTGTAGTGTTGTCGTGAGAGTGTGATTGTGTGTGCGTGATCGTTGATGTGAGGAACGTGTGTGTGTGTGTGTGTGGGTGTGTGGTGGTGTGTGTGTGTGTAGTGAAGAGCAGCCTGTGTTGACTAAGAATATCTGTAAAGAGTAAGGACGTTGGCTCTGCACGTGAAACAGTTGTAGGCAAGCAGATGTGAGGTGTTTGCTGCTCCACAAAGACATACAGCACTGCAACTGAGGTCTCAGGTTGTTCGCATGAAACCTTCTTGTACTATCTAGAACGTGACGGAAGATCAGTACAAGCGAGGCTCCAGTGCCAATACTGACCGGTTAATCTGTGTTGGGTGTATTTGGTTGAAAGCAGCTGATAAATGAACAAAGTAGGCTTTTCTATCGTCAGTATCTTTTAGAACGGTTAGACGTTCCCGGTTTTTGTTCTCCCGTGTTCCCTCGTGGAATGATATTGTATAAGAGTCTGTGGGAGAAGCCATCAGCCCAACCTTTGTTTAAAAGGAAATTATGATTTGCTGGTGCTGCCTAAAAGATGAAATAACATGAATAATAGTGTAGTAGTGCGGATGAATCTTGTGCGGAGATTACGTATTTACCTTTTTTTAATTGAGTTAAGAATTATGAAATGATAAAGTATTATAATATTAATCTACAGTAAAATGAGTCATAAAAAAAAAAACTGAAAATGAGAAAAAAAGAAAGATGAAATTAAAGAGGGGTAGCGATTCTAAAAACGCTTTAAAAAACGGAGTCAGGCCAAGTACCAAAACACTTTAGCAAATCAGCAGTAAGGGGCGTGTCTAATCATGATGTGGAGGAGAGAGAGTTCAGTGCACAGGACGGACGTTAGCCGAGCTGAGCGACAGAAAGATAAAAAACAAAAGAGGAAAACGTCAGCAGAACAAAAGAAGGATTAAGGCAAGAAGTAGGACCCGTGTAAATATGGGATCAGCTTTCCAGCGCTGGAGAGATCTCAAGGAGCGGAAGGCCTGCGATCGAACACCAAGGTTGCTTTGTTTGTTCTCGATAGGTGAGCAACACAGTGTCTGCGTTAGGGTTGCAACGACTCAGCGACTAGCGACTTCATGCTCTGTCATGACGGCTTGAAGCTTGACGTCGAACTAGTCGGGGTACTATAGAGGGCGCAAAAGGATTAGAATCTTTGAAGGACTTCCACATAGGCTCAGTTTCAACAACAGTTTTCAAATGACAAATAAAAGGCATACTGAAGCGTCCCCAAGACATGTGTGAGTCTATTACTGGCATGCTTGAACGAACGGAGGAATGCACGTTTAACCAGTTGTACAGCGAATTAATCGCCGTTCTAATCTAACGCTCTGCTGCACTGTAACGCGCACACACACAGGCTACAGACAGTATCGTACATCACGTGCACAGAATCATTCAGTGCGGAAATGTATTGTCAACACTGTTCTGTGATTTCTCAAAATAGCTTAGAAACTGAAAAGTTCAAGCATATATATTTCTTAATAACTAAATCCCACAACTTCACTACTAGTAGAGAGACGCTGCAAGGTAGAATTAATTCACACACGCAATCGCTCACTAATGCATTCATATTAATGTGATCTTTACTGTGCTACTTTATCTGCATCTGATTTAGAACGAGCAGAAATCTGAGAGAAACATAACGACTCAAAGACAAAAGAATGATAAAAGAGCTGTTATAGGAGCAACAGCCATGTGGGCAGCGCTGTGTCATATGTCATAGCTGTGCACGAGCTGTTTGTCACAGCTCCAGACTTATGTTCATTAATGACGTCATCAGCGACAAGTCGACTTCGACTCGACTTTCAACCCCTAGTCTGTGCCGCAACAGCTAATGTCTGTCTAGTACACTGGACGTGACAAAGTGACTGTTGAAAATCATTTGAAATTTGTGCCAATACTCCATGAATAGAACGCAGCAGCAGTTTTCGGTCAGGGATTTGTCGTGTCGCGCCGCATCGCGTGTAACCATAGATATGTATGTATTGATATTATATTGGTGTAGACCAGTGGTTCCCCTTCCTGTCTGCAGAAACCCCCAACATGGCACGTTTTTGGTTCTCTATTATCGGACATCAAATTTGAGGTCTTGGGAGTCTTCTAATGAGCTGATGAGTTGAATCAGGTGTGTTTGAATAGGGAGACATCTAAAATGTGCAGTGTTGGAGGTTCTCCAGGACCAGGATTGGGAACCACTGGTGTAGACAGCATCACTGATTATAATGAGTTCTATAGTATTTTGTTGCACCGTGCCACTCGCGTCCGGTGTAGACACGGTGTAACATTGGTTTTGCTTTGTTTCACAGAACTAATCGTTGCCTGGGTTGCGTACGTATGTGTGGGGCGGAGCTATCAAAATAGGGGCGAGACCCTTTTGGGGTAGGGGCGTGTTTGTTTTGGTGATTTCAAATATAAGCATTGACTACCAGAAATCACTTACCCCACCTTTTTAATGATAAGAATCCTGCATTACTCATTAATTTCTTAATTTCTTTATTTTTTTCTTCTATTTTTCCGTGCATTTGACAGTAGATGACAATCTCCTGAAGTCATATGATTCTTTGATGCTCTCAAATCTCAACTTTTTGCAGCTGGATAATTTAAATCCACTTTTTCTATTTAATCAAGCAGCTCCTGAGCAATATTAATAAAGCAACTTCTGAGCAGTAACGTTTTCTTCTGTGTGCATCTACGGTGTGAAGAATCACCAGAGAATGCATTTTACAAATTTTAGACACATCAAACTGCACAGAATGAAATGAAATGAAGGGTTTGTGTGTTGTGAGAGCAGCAGCACCTCAGAGAATGTGTTCAGTAATACACTTCATATGAGCTGTAATTGAAAACACATTAGACACCTGGCCGGTCTCTCCTGAAGCTCTTATAACACTTCCTCAGCCAAACGCATGTAAACATGCTATTAGGACGGTGGAAACGATTTTTAAAAGTGCATCACAATTATCTGGGCCTCATAGAAGAGCTGAAGGGCAGAAATCATACGAATGAAACTGCAGCCTGTGCAATATTCACATTATTACACTTCAGTCATGCAAAGAGAGTCTTTCGTTGCTCCTCTGATATTTATGAGTAAATTAATTGTATTTTAGAATGACTTCATGCATTTATGAAAAGCTAAGTCACATTTCTTTCTATAGCACTGTATAGAATACAGATAGTTTCAAAGCAGCTTCGCAGAATCAATGATGCAAACTTCATAAATCATTAAACTAATTCAGAATTAGTCTACAGAAGACAATAGAGTCATTATTCAGATCTATTCAGTTCAGTTTGTTCTCATCTGAAAATGTCGGTGTAATTAAATTGATAATATTTCTGAATGTTAATTGTCGTTTAAGGAATGTATCCATATTATTTCATTTATTATTTCCAGTTATACATGAAAGATGTAATCATTGGTTTCATTTTGAAAATAGAAATTACTGTAAATACAAGATGTAGAATTGGTCACACAAGACTTAGACATGTATATATTTATTAAAAGGGGAATAATTGCCTTTATGTGAATTTTGTAAAACATATTTAATTAAAGAGTCCTCCTTTAAATGATAATAAGTTTTGTTTTTTTTACCTGATTTTGAAATATTGTATGTAATATGTATTTATTAATGGTAATATTGTTAAGTTATTATATACAATTGAAGTTCTCTTATTCTCGAGTTTCCCATAAATATAGTTTTTTATGCTGATATGGCTCAAAATGATGAATAAATAAGTTTATCAGATATCTGGAGATTCTTACAGCTCTGGATCTCTGCCATGATCTGCAGATAAATCAGCTCAACTATCAGTGAACGAGCTCAGTTTGGCTTCAGGGGAGCAGATGCAGAGAGAGTCCACAAAACCTCTTTGGGATTTTTCAACAAAAGACACATCTGATTTTATTTGAGCCTTGAGTTGTTTGGGCCATGCTTCGTGTTTTTGTAATGCTGGTTGTGAATGATTTCATAACTGTATACTTTTAATGCTGATGATGGTCTGATATTGTTTTCGGTGCTGTTGCTCTGTTGTGATTTCGTTGAACTCTGGTAGTAGTTTCTTTACTATTTTGCTTTATTAACTTGCAAATGATTTCTGAAGCAAGACTGAAAAGAAATGCATTAAAAATATTTAGGCTTATATTTAAGCTTTATTAACTGCCAAAAAAATTGCATATAAAATGTCATATAAGAATTTCATATAACAATTGTATTATAAGAATTGCATTATAAGAATTTTATATAATAATTGAAAACTAATACCATATGAAACTAATAAACCTAAATAAATATGCATGTGATGCATTTGCGCGTGCTTGTGTGTGTGTGTGTGTGTGTGTGTGTGTGTCTGTTTGTGTGTGTGTGTGTGGTGTGTGTGTGGTGTGGTGTCGTGTGTGTGTGTGTGTGTGTGTGCTGGTGGGTATATATGTCTGTAGTGTGTGTGTGTATATGTTGTGTGTGTGGTGTGTGTGTGTGGTGTGTGTTGTGGTGTATGTTTGTATGTTCTGTGTGTCTATAGTATGTATGGTCTGGTGTATATATGTATGTATGTGTGTTGTGTGTTTTTTTAGTGGTAGTTTTGTGGGGTGTGACTATGTGTGTGTGTGTTGTGTTGTGTGTATGTTTGTCTGTCACATGGTGTTGATATATATGTTGTCTGTGTGTGTGGTGTGTGTCTTGTGTCTGTTTGTCTGTCTTATGTATGTCTGTGTGTGTGTTGTGTGTTGATGTCTGTGTGTGTAGTTGTGTGTGTGTGTGTGTGTGTGTCGTCTGTGTGTGTGTGTGTGTGTGGTGTGTGGGGTGTGTGTGTGTGTGTCGTCTGGTCTGTCTGTCTGGTGTTGTGTGTGGTGTGTGTGTTCTGTTGTCTGTCTGTATGTCTGCTAGTCACGTGTGTGTGTGTGGGGGTGTGTGTGTGTGATGTGTGTGGTGTGTGTGTGTGTGAGTATTGTTCGTGTGTCTATCTGTCTGTTGTGGTGTGTGTGTGTGTGTGTGTGTCTGTTTGTCTGTCTGTCTGTCTCTATCTATCTGTGTGTTGTGTGTGTTCTAGTTGTGTATTTGGTGGTGTGTGTGTGTGTGTGGGTGTTGTTGTGATGTGTGTCTTGTGTGTGTCTGTGTGTGTGTCTGTTTGTCTGTCTGTGTGTCTATCTGTCTGTCTGTCAACGTCAAGGTCAAAGGCACCTTATTTACTATAGCGCTCTTTTTACAACATACAGATTGTGTCAAAGCAACTGTACAGTTTTAATTAGGAAAATAGTGTGTCAATATGCAAAATGACAATAGTAAACACTAATTTTTCAGGTAAAGACAGTTCATCATTGAATTCAGTGATTTCATCATCCAGCTCAGTTCAGTTTAAATAATATCTTTGCAATTATGTAAACGATAAAGTGAAATGAAGTGTCCAAAACGAAGCAAGCTAGAGGCGACAGCGGCAAGGAACCAAAACTCTATCTGTGACAGAATGGAGAAAAAAACCTTGTGAGAGACCAGGCTCAGTCGGGGGGCCAGTTACTCCTCTGACCAGACGAACCAGCAGTAAAGACAAAAAGAATCAATATAAGAGTCTGTCTGTATGTGTGGTGGGTGTGTGTGTGTGTGTGTGTGTGTGTGTTGTGTGTGTGTGTTTGTCTGTCTGTGTGTCTATCTGTCTGTCTGTGTGTGTGTGTGTGTGTGTTTTTGTTTGTGTTTGTGTTTGTGTGTGTGTTGTGTGTGGTGTGTGTGTCTGTGTTGTGTGTGTGGGTGTGTGTGAGGAGGGGTACGGTCGGTCGTGTCTGTTTGATAATGCTAAATGACAGATAATGTTGTTTATGTGGATGGGATGTTTTGGCCTTTAAATGGCTCTGGCGCTTTAATCGAGGACCGTCCCGTAAGGTTTGTCCAGGACCTCCAGGTGTGTGCTCTTAATATCTGTAGCAGATCAGATGCTCAGCCAACATAACAAAATATGGGGATTGAGGATTTTCAGTTTTGGTCTGTCAGTCTGGAGTATGAAGTGAATATGTTTGATATCTGCTGATGTGCAGTGAAAGAGGACATTTAGTTATTGCTCTCTGAAGGTCTTTGTAATGCTCTCTCTCACATAGATCTCTGCTTCAAACCAGAACAAATGTGGGCCAGAAACAAATGGATGCACAGATCAACAGCAGATTTTCTGTCGGCAGTACGGTTCATGAGTCAACTATTGTTTCTGATTATCATAAAGCATTCAAGATTGAATTCCGCAGTGAAGTCGAGCAGCAGATTAATGGACAATAGAATCAATGTTGTGCTGTATCCGTGTTTCAGAATATATAATGCGTTTGTAAGGATTTGTGATTAATACTAAAATTATCGTTCTGTCATCATTTACTCACCATGCAAATATTTCTGACTGACTTTCTTCCCTGAAAAGCAAAAGCTGAATGTAATATTTAAAATAAATAAATAGTTATGTAGTTAGTAAGTTGTTGTTGTTGTTGTTGTTATAAAATAATTCTAAAATTAATAATTATGTATTATGTAATGACAATAATAATATTGTTTTATTAAAATTATCTTCTATTTACTCACCGTGCAAACCTTTATGACTTGCTTCATTGAAAAGCAAAAGCTTGAATGTCAATCATTCAAATACTCATATATTATTATTATATAATACTAATAATAATATACGATACGAATAATATAATTTGAGTTTGTTATTTAACTTTTTCTTCTATTTTGTCTTATAATAGTCAGACATTCTTCTAAAGGCACCATATTTTATAATACTTGAAATAATGCTTGAAATAAAGAGCACAAGTATAGACTACTATATAATACTTTTATGTTGCTTTTTTGTTCTTTTTGAAATGTGACAGATTTTTTTCACTGATGTGATCCTCATAAAGTTCAAAAGTCAATTTCTTACGTTTTAAAGTTAAGTTTTTTTTGTTTTTTGTTTTTTTATGGAGCTTGAAGAATGATGACAGAATTGTCTTATTTTTTTCATTTTTGGACATTTTTCTTTTATAGAATCTTTACAGAGCTTGTCTTCACTCTTCAGTCTTATCTGTGGGCTTACAGTCTGGGACGCATCCGTCCCCTCAGCTCTGATGGTTTTTCAGGGTTTTTGTTAGTGTGCCAGGACCTGGTTATGGTCAATGTGTCATGAAAACGAGCCAAACCAACTCTGCTTTCACCGTTCAGACGTTGTGTCATTGGGGAGCGATGCAGAGCACAGAGACACCTGAGTTCCCAAAGAACCAGCGCCTGACGCTTGTCCAGCAGGAATCACAAGTAGATGAGTTTGTTTCTTCGTCAGATGTCTAGAAATGTAGCATTGCATCAGTGTCTCAGCAATGGATGCTCTGCAGTGAATGGGTGCCGTCAGAATGAGAGTCCAAACAGCTGATAAAAACATCACAATAATCCACAGCACTCCAGTCCATCAGTTAACATCTGGAGAAGACAAAAGCTGAAACTAATCCAGCATTAAAAAGTTTTTTTAACTCAAATACATTGAGTCCATAATCCATAATAACACTTCCTGAGGAGAAAAGACAGCCGTCTGCACTGATAATCACTGACAGAATCCACAGACTCTTTAGATAAAGAGTCTCATAACAAAGAAAATACTCACACTGTCAAGAAACAATGCACCTTTGCTTTTTTGCACTTTATCAGCATGGATCAGTCACCACATCAAAGTGTTGCTGCATGAAGCAATGAAACCAGAGACTCTGATCACAGGCGGTCAGGAGACACACGGCACCTTAAATGAACTTTCATTGGTTTTGTGTTTGTGAATGTGCCTTTACAACTCGTCCTGAGACGCAATGTACGAACTATCGCTGTGTTGAGCTTTACTCAGTGACAAAGGAGAATTGTTCTTGGTTGCATCTCACGAAAGCTGCATGAGGAAAACCAGGCAGAAGTGTGTCATATTCACCCGAAGATGAACAGTATGAGGTCATGAGTCACATATGACAAATTACAACATAGTCTCAAGCTGATGCAAAAACAAGTGACCTCAACTAAATAGAAACACAATGAAGTCCAGAAGAAGAGATGTGGATCTTATATGGATCAATAGGGGACCTTCTCGTGCTTCTTTGTGAAAACGGTACTCAAATCCTCTAATCTTGGAGGGCCTGAGGAGGTTTTTCATCTGAACAGATTTGTAGAAATGTAGCACTGCATCAGTTTCTCAGCAATGGATGCTCGCAGTGAATGGGTGCCGTCAGAATTGAGAGTCCAAACAGCTGATTAAAAAAATCACAATAATCCACAAGTAACACACACAGCTGCAGTCCATCAGTGAATTATGGAGAAGACAAAACTTGAAACAAATCCAGCATTAAGAGTTTTTAATAAAAATACATTGAGTTCATAATCCATTAATAACTCGTTCCTCCAGTGAAAGTGCCTCTGCTGTTGTACTCTCGCACCTAAATCCAGCCACAGATGGGTTTAGAGCTGTTTAAACGCTGCTTGATCTGTGCAGATTTCTCTCCTGATTCACACCAGAACACTTTTTCTCTGGAGGAAGATGTTAACTGATGGACTGGAGTGCTGTGGATTACTTGTGGATTATTGTGATGTTTTTATCAGCTGTTTGGACTCTCATTCTGACGGCACCCATTCACTGCATTGGTGAGCAAGTGATGTGATGCTACATTTCTACAAACCTGATGAAGAAACAAACTCATCCTGATCTCGGATGAACTGAGGGTGAGCACATTTTCAGCAAATGTTTATTTTTTGGGTGAACAATTACTTTACTGTAGTTACAGTAACTAAGGCGACCTATTTTAAAGTGTTACCATTTAACGTTTTATATGTACTCTTTAAAAATGAATTTGAGATAATCTCTATCACTTTAACAGTCTAGCTGAGCAGAAGCACATGCACATTTTCCTCATTGCAAATGTTTGCACTTACTGCACTACTTGCTCTTGTTTCAGTCTGCGCGTGTGGTGCATGTAAAAAATACTTGAGAAGCACATACTGGGAATTTATTTCTTGCATTTCTCAATATGTCCCTGCATAGAGAGGTTTGTGTCTAATCGTGTGTTGTGGCTTGGTGTTTCCTCCTGTTTAGCTGTATTGCAGGTTAGTAATGTGTCTCTGGTCATCTGCTGCAGATGTTCTCATGCTCTCGTGAGATTTGAGATCTCTCAGCGCCGCTGGCTGGGCTTCATCGAGGCCGCTGGTGTCCTCAGCATGTGGCGTCAATTATGCAGTATTTTGACCTCGTGAAGGTCTTCAAACCCGTTTCTGATGCCAGCGTTCATTGCTTTCAGGCTTTGCTTCTCCTGTGCTCAATCTGATCATCAGCCTTGGGAAAAATTAGTACACTTTAGCATAATATACATAATATACTTAAGTGCAAACTGGATGTAAAGTGTTCAGACACTTAACTGCATGTTATTCAGAATTGAATGAAAATGTATTAGAGTTTAAATTGATATTAAATGCAGTTAGTTGAAATTACGTGTGATTTTTTGACCATTTTATTGTAATTTCATAATGACTTCTATTGTCTTTGAAATAAGGTTAAAGAAGAAACGTGTGGCATAAACACAAATCTTTAATTTAATTACTCAAAGTTATTCATTGAATTTAAAGAAATAACTAATAACCGAAATGTCAGTTTAATTTACACACAACATTAAGTTACATATTATTATGTCAGCAGAACCCATCAAAATAATGTTTGCAACTTAAAGGGGTCATATGATGCTTTTTTAAAGATCATTATTTTGTGTATTTGGTGTAACAGAATATGTTGAAATGCTTTAATGTTCAAAAAACACATTATTTTTCAAATACTGTACATTATTGTAGGTCCTATATGCCCCACCTCTCTCAAACGCTTCGTTTTCTACAAAGTCCCTCCTTCCGACAAGCGCAGTCTGCATTGATTGGCCAGCTGACCCAGTGCATTGTGATTGGCGAACACCGCCAGCAATCGTTGGAAATGTAACGCCCCTTACCATAATAGCCCCCAGCTTCATCTTTCAAATAAATGTAAAGACAGTAAATAATGTCATTATTTTTACCATCAGTTCAAGCCTGAAAGGTGAACAGAGTCGCGTGACAGACTCAGTGATGAAGCTGGTATGTGTTTGCTGTACACAAGACATGGTTAAGACAGCTGACTCCACTGATGTGACCCTGTCTCTCTCTCTCTCTCTCTCTCTCGCGCTCTCTTGCACACACACACACGATGCGCAAAAAACCTGCATGTGAACAGTCAATAGCAAATACTTAAACTAATAACAAAACAGTAGATGATTCAGAAGCGCCAGATTGTCATAGCAAGTCAGAATTACCTCCTCTCCTAGGAAACGGTCATCCATAAAATGCATTGCTGTTCTGTTTGTAAGTGATCTTAAAAGATTCATAAATGCATCTACTTTTGGAAGGCCAAATTAAGTGCTTTTGCTTTCGCACTGAAACCCACAGCGTCTCCCTGACATGCTGCTTCAACACTAACTGCGGTTACTGAAACCACGCCTTCTTTCTTTGCGTACACATTTGGGCGCATTATGCTAATATTTCCACATAGTGGAAAGCCGTTTTAGGGGGGCGTGGCAGAACGAGCCATTTTAGGGGGGCGTGACAGAGTCTTAAATTTTATAAAGAATATCTCTTTTGATTTGAGAATTTAGTCTTTGCAACTTCAGGAATCTTATCTATGCACAATCAGCTTGTAACCACGCCAAAGAGAAAAGAAAGGAAAAACTGAAATCGCCATATGACCTCTTTAAGAGGTTTAATTGCTGCCTTGCATTTATTTAAGTTGTATGTATGTTTTTATTGTGTGTGTGTCGTGATTCTATTGTATTAATTAGGGGTGCGCCGATCCGATATTCAGTATCGGTATCAGTATCGCTCCGATACTGCCACTTTCTTCCGGATCTGATGAGAACGATACCAAATCGATATTGTGCGTGCCACTTTATGTGTTATTGTTAGCCACACGAAAGGGCACATAAAATAAAGAAACATAAAGTTTCCTTAGGTAGACACGATACCGATACTGGTATCGGTATCGGGCCGATACTGAGCTCTTGTACTCATACTCGTTAAAATGCCCCGATACCAAAGCCGATACCACACAGCATGTGATAAACACCATATTCAAACAAAGAAACACCAACAACAGAACAACAGAAAGGAGTTAAGGATGTCTACTACGAAGTACAGTATATGTATGCAATGAATATAATGTTAAACATTCAATATTCACGCCTGTATAGCGGATGTGCCTGAGCTGATAAGCAGAGTGCGCTGAGTGGATTGAGAGTGCGGCGGCACAGATGCGCGAGCTTGTCGAGTGAATATACCTTTCTCACAGACATCATTGGAAAGTTTGTAGTTCGGTCGGATAAGTCAAAAACAAGTAAGTAAAACAATGCACATGTTACTTAATGCGTGGAAAGAGAGAGACAGACAGAGAGGAAGGAGAGATAGAGAGCGCGCGCAACTCTGTTGTGTGATCTTTGATGTTCAATCACTTAGCACACACATCATTTGGATTGAAACTAAATCATAAAAATAAGACCATTCAGAATTGTTAACTTATATCAGTTTTGTGGAAGATATGTGCATTCCTCCCAGGAACTCATTTTAACCTACAACAACGACAACCATGCGTTCAACTGCAAAAACTCGACACTCCGTCACGCCAAGAAGAGTTACAGGAAGGGGGATAAGTATGGTATAAACAGGCTGGGCAAAAAGGAATTATTCTGAAAAAATAAGGATTCAATTCTCTTCCAGTGACTTCGCATCAGTGTGGAAAAGTCTAAAAGAAAACACCAACTACAAGACACCATCCCCCAACACTGTGGAGAATCAACAACTGGCAGACAATCTGAATGAGTTCTACTGCAGGTTTGAAAAGACACCCAACACCCGCCCTGAACACCTCTCTACATAACCATTCACACCTCCAGGAGCCCCCCTCTCCCCACACCTGCAATTCAGATCAGTGAAGACGAGGTGCACCACGTCTTCCGGAAGCAGAAAAGGAAAAAAACACCAGGCCCAGACTGTGTTACACCAATCTGTCTGAAATCCTGTGCTGACCAGCTGGCCCCCCATCTTCACACAGATCTCCAACAGATCACTGGAGCTGTGCGAAGTCCCATGCTTCAAACGCTCCACCATCATTCCCGTCCCAAAGAAACCCAAAATTACGGGACTTAATGACTACAGACCTGTGGCTCTAACGTCTGTGGTCATGAAGTCTTTTTAAAAACTGGTGCTGGCCCACCTGAAGAACATCACTGGACCCTTGATGGATCCTCTTCATTTTGCCTACAGAGCAAACAGGCCTGTGGACGATGCAGTAAACATGGGAATGCATTATGTTCTGCAACATCTAGACAGACCAGGGATTTATGTGAGGATCCTGTTTGTGGACTTCAGCTCGTCCTTTAACACTATCATCCCAAACCTCTTCCTGCCCAAACTATCTCAGCTCTCCGTGCCCACCTCCGTCTGTCAGTGGATCAACAGCTTCCTGACAGACAGGCAGCAGCTAGTGAGGCTGGGAAAATACACATCCAGCACCCGTACAATCAGCACTGGAGCTCCTCAGGGTTGTGTTCTTCTCCCACTGACTCTTAGCCTCTACACCAACGACCTGCACTCTAAAGACCCCTCTGTCAAGTCCGTAGTTTGCAGTGGACACCTCACTCATCGGGCCTCATCTCAGGGCGGTGGCGAAGGTTGCTTACAGAAAGGACGAGGTTGTGTAGCAGTTGCTGGATGTGCAGTCTCAACAATCCTGGCGCCAACACGCTAAAAAATGTGGGAGAATGACCGTGGACTTCAGTATTGTGAAGTAAAGGCCCCCTGTTCTCCCTCCACTCACCATTATGGACAGCACTGTGGCTGCAGTGGAGTCTTTCAGGTTCCTGGGCACAACCATCTCTCTGGACCTGAAGTGGGACAATCACATTGTCTCCATTGTGAAAAAGGCCCAGCAGATGTTGTATTTTCTTCGCCAGCTGAGGAAGTTCAATCTGTCACAGGAGCTGCTGAAACTGTTCTACTCTGCTATCATTGAATCCTTCCTCTGCACTTCAATAACTGTCTGGGTCAGCTCAGCTACCAAATCTGACCTCAGAAGAATACAGAGCGTAGTCCGGACTGCTGAGCAAATCATTGATACAACCCTCCCTTCTCTCCAAGAACCTGTACTCATCCAGAGTGAGCAAAAGGGATGGCAAAATCTCTCTGGACCCCTCACATCCAGCACACTCCCTCTTTGGACTGTTGCATCTGGTCGACGCTACAGAGCTCTGAGCACAAGAACGCCCAGACACAGGAACAGTTTCTTCCCTAAGGCCATCCATCTCATGAACACTTGACAATAATTGTGGAACACACACTATTTATTCACTCATACACTTATTTATCTAACACCCATACTCAGCCTACACCTCAAATTTGCACATAATATACAGTACCTGTACATACAAAAACTGTCTATTGTTATATACCTGTACTTACAATTGTCGATTTGTATATTTTTAGTCCTTATTTACTTGTTCTATTTTTTCTTTTTTATTATCTGTGTTTTTTGTTCATTCTGTTACACTGTGGAAGCTTCTGTCACGAAACCAAATTCCTCGTATGTGTAAACACCTGGCAATAAAGCTTCATTTGATCGAATTCTGATTATGATTACAGTACAAAGAGCATTGTGTAACATTTTACCAGATTACACTTATTTACTTAAATTTTTTCCCCCACTAAATAGTTTTTTCTCTATATGTTTAGATTTTATAAATTCTTGAATCATATTTTTGTGTGAGTAACTTGTGGGCTGAATTATCCACTACATAGTGTATATAGTAGCATATTTCTCATAGATTCTGAATCTATATTTTTTTATTTGCTATTTTCTGTATAATGAAGGTTGTCTATATTTAGTGATTGTGGGAATACATAAAAGAGTGATGATCGGGTGGGTCAACACACACAGGTATAGAAATAAAAAAACTGTGCTGGTTCGGATGGTATCGGTATGTCCGATACTCAGACTGTTTGGGATCGATCGGATCGGTATCGTCCGATACTCAGAACTTTTGGTATCGGATTGGTATCGGTATTGTCCCATACTCAGAGCTTTTGGTATCGGATCGGTATCGGTATTGTCCCATACTCAGAACTTTTGGTATCGGATCGGTATCGGTATTGTCCCATACTCAGAACTTTTGGTATCGGATCGGGATCGGTATTGTCCCATACTCAGAACTTTTGGTATCGGATCAATATCGGTATTGTCCGATACTCAAAAGTTTTGGTATCGGATCAGTATCGGTATTGTCCCATACTCAGAACTTTTGGTATCGGATCGGGATCGGTATTGTCCCATACTCAGAACTTTTGGTATCGGATCAGGATCAGTATTGTCCCATACTCAGAACTTTTGGTATCGGATCGGTATCGGTATTGTCCCATACTCAAACTTTTGGTATCGGTCGGACGTATTGTCCATACTCAGAAACTTTTGGGATCGGATCAGGATCAGTATTGTCCCTACTCAGAATCTGTGTATCAGATCGGTATCAGTATTGGCCCATACTCAGAACTTTTGGTATCGGATCGGGATCGGTTCTGAAAAAATGGTATCGTGCATCCCTAGTATAAAGCGTGTCTCCGTGGAGGCGAGTTGATAAAGCCCAGCGCTCCGTCAGCACTCCTCTGTTTCCACTCAGTGAGTTTGAAGTTCAAGGCCTGATGATTAATGATAATAATCACCTCAGCACTGATAGTTAATTAACACCACGTGCTCATTATCTGTCAGACCTCACATCCTTATACTATTTAGCAATTTTCTGTTGTCAAAGGTAAGAAAGGTTTGAGATTTCATTGCTGTCTAGCAGCTGCTTCCCATTTAGTCCCAATTAAATCACTGAGCTTGTGTTCCTGTCAGAAGAAAGAAGCAGTTTTGTTTTCTGTTGCCAGCTAGGTCATCATAGCATAATATCCACATACAATAAACTTGTACAGACCTTTTAGATGTTGAGCTTCCCTTTAATAGGTTAACATTTTTTTAACAAACGTTTGAAATTTTGTTTTCTTTAATCAGAATCATTATGAACATTTCCACTGTTCAAAATCACCATTGATTGTGTGGTCGAAATGACATTTAAAATAATTTCGGAATTAAATGGTTTCTGTCTTTCGAAGGTTATTTTTTGTCATAAATGCACACAAAGTCTAGGATAGGTTCAAAACGATAAAATAAAACAAATGAACTACAGTTTAAACTGAAATTAAATGCAATTAGTGGAACTTTAGAGTGTTGTTTTTGACATTCTTAAGTAGGACTTAAGTACATCTTTATATGCAATTTCATTATTACATCTATTGCCTTTGAATATATTACATATTAATATTATATTGCATGAGGATGTGATATAGTACTTTACATGTGCTTTAATATGTTAGTCAACATCAAAATAAAACACAATCAAAAACACACAAAAGGCATGTTAGAAAGCACAGTGGACCAGTCCTCTTTTCAGATGATAGTAAACTTTGTATTTCATTTGGAAATCAAGGTCCCAGAGTCTGGAGGAAGAGTGGAGAGGCACAGAAACCATGTTGCTTGAAGTCCAGTGTGAAGTTTCCACAGTCTGTGATGATTTGGGCTGCTATGTCATCTGCTGGTGTTGGTCCATTGTGTTTTCTGAAGTCCACAGTCAACGCAGCCATCTACCATTTTAGAGCACTTCATGCTTCCTTCTGCTGACAAGCTTATGGAGATGCTGATTTCATTTTCCAGCAGGATTGGCACCTGCCCACACTGCCAAAAGAAACAAAAATTAGTTAAATGACCATGGTGTTACTGTGCTTGACTGGCCTCCAAACTCACCAGACCTGAACCCCAGAGAGAATCTATGGGGTATTCATAACTAGTGGATACCTAGCTGCTAAAACTATGCATATGTGGTATCTGGCAGATATTTTGTATCGTTTTAAGCAAAAACTCAGTTAAATTTGATCTTTTATGTTCAAGACTGAATATATTAAGTTATTTTGCTTCTCAAGTAAATTGTTTATGGAGGGTCTTTAAGAAATACAAAAAAAGACTGAAAAATCACTGGTAACAATTTACTTAAAGCCTTTATGTACAATGCATTATAAGGCATATATTTTCATAAGTAATTGTAACCAAAGTTGAAATACATTATAGTATTTGCAGATTTCTTGTTACACTGCAAAAAAATGATTTTCTTGCTAAGTAGTCTATTTTTGTCTTGTTTTCTAGTATAAATATAAAAAATTATTTAATCAAGGTACATTTATTTTAAACTTATGTTTTGTTTTCTGAAAGAAATATCAAAATTGTCGTTAGTTTTTTGCTTAAACAAGCAAAAATATTGACAAGGGGGCAGAAATAATATGGTTTAGCCTTTGAAGTAAGATTATTGTTACTGCCAACCATTGGCAGATATTTTTGCTTGTTTTAAGCAAAAAACTAACCAAATTTAGATTTTTTTTTTCAGTAAACAAGAAATAAGTCATTTTACTTGTACAGTAAATGCATCTTGATTCAAGAATGTTTAGATATTTATACTAGAAAACAAGACAGAAATACTAAATAAGAGAATCATTTTTTTTTTAGTAGTGTACATCTGAAATTGGTTTTAACGCATTTTACTTTCATAAGGAATAGGGTTGCAAAGGGGTGGAAAATTTCCTGTAAATTTCCGGGAAACTTTCCAAAAATCCCTGGAATATTCCAAAAAAAATCCTGGAAATTTTCCAAAATTTCTGGAATATTTCCGAAATTTACTGGAAATTTTCCAACTTTTTGCAACCCTAATAAGGAATAGATATTATATACAATTATTCATGAGATCATATAATGCATGTGCATTACAATGCAAAATTAATGCATCAAAATACTTTTATAATGCATTATGTATAAAGACTTCAAGTAAATTGTTATGCAAATAATTGAATAATTTTGCACCAAAATAGTAATAACTTACTTTTATATGACCTTTCCTGTGTGTTTTGCCTCTGAACGTTGCAGTACATTTTCATCAGTATATTAGTACAGAACAATTTCCATCTAAAAAGATCAAGACTGTTTGATTCCTTCACAGTTTGATTATTGCCTGAACCTGCTGAACTTCTCCAGGCTCCTCAGAAGGACATCGTTTGGTGGAGGGGAGCGGCACCTCTTAAACGAGGCCAGCCAACACCCAGCAGCTGACGACACGAGATGATGATCATGAGTCTGTCAACCTGCTGCAAACCCATCTCAGCGAACACGCAATCTCCCAGAGCTGTAAACTCACTTACACCCAAACACTCATCTAGCGCTTAAAGGGACGGTTCACGTGAAATGAAAATGTATTGACTCCTCATTCCCTTTCAATGGTTTTCTGGGCCCAAATGTGCACAAAGTTTAATTTGGAAATTGCATGTTTTGCTTTCAGCATTGGACTGGACACAAATGTCCCAAATTTACCAAAACTGGATTGCAAGAGCTCTAAACGAGGCTACATATCTCCCATTTGCAGTTTCTTTTAACCTCTTAAAAAGTTTTAGGAAAAAGTTTTTTCCATGTCTTTACATTGTTTAGAGCATTAAAAATAAGGTTTAAAAAATATATATTAAAAAAATATATTTCATTCATAAGTTATGCTACATGGGACTCCATTTCTGAAAAAAAAAAACTTGATTGGTTAAATCACTTTTTTTTTTACCAAACTTTGTATAAAGATAATTCTCTACTATGTTATAACAGAATGATTTGATGTACCATTTTTCTTTCTGCAAAATGTGTTTAAAATGGCCATAAACAGGTTTTCTCATATATAATGTATCTATAAACTAAACCTAATTTGCATATTAATGTGTTTTTGGGGCAACATGTAATGAAAAAAGAAGTGTAATATTGAGAGTAATAATTTACAAGATTTTCATAATAATATATAATGTTTCATAGAATATTGAAACATAATTTATTTCCTATTCATTTGTTATGTCTCCCAAAAAGCTAATAAACATGCTTTTAATCCCAGTGTCCTCATATGAGGACATGTATGAAATCAACGTCCTGTTTCATAAACAGAAGCTCATATTTTGATTTGAAACCCATAACATTTTCCTGAGATGTTGAATTATGACAAACAATTAGAAAATGAATCAAATTTTAATGATAATTACAAAATATGATCATATTACCATAAGAGTGTCACTAAATTAATATCAAACATATCTGAAAACCAAGGAGAGGGAGTGGTCATAGTGAAACATCAAAACATTTAGTATCTCTGAAAAGCCCCGAATGTGCTCTGTACAGGACATCCAGACTGAAAACTGTGGCATGTATAGTGTCAGAAAAACACACCAAAATATAATGTCCTAAATATATATAACCTCGAAGAGGGTCAAGAAGAATAATTATCACATTATATATTTCCCCCGATGTCACAGCGTTAAAACATCAACAGCTGTTCTAACAACTGCATCCGTTTTGCATGTGAACCCCAGTCAAAAAGTTTAGAATATTGTTTAATATTATCATTAGGTCTGAAAGACGTCTGTTCTGCTCACTGAAGCTGTATTTATTTGATCAAAAATACAGGTAAAACAGTAATATTGTGAAATATTAAAACAATTTAAAATAACTGTTTACTATTTGAATATATTTTAAAATGTAATTTATTTAGAGCATATTAGGAATAATTTCTGAAGACTAGTAAGGATGCTGAAGATGTTTGCATCACAGGAAGAAATTATATTGGCAGTGATGGAAAACATTTATTTTTAAATCCTCATCATATTTGACTGGTTTTGCTGTTTTTTACTGAAACTTTAATCAAATAAATGCACCTAGGTGAGAGAAGCGCGATCCATTCCATAAAAACATTGAAATATGTAATATGTAAAACGCGCGTGACTTGTTGGGTGATACAACTTTTATTTTTATTTTTACTGAAAGGTATAGATCGCCTTCACTTAACACTGCAGTGGGTAAAACCAAAATAGAAATGGTATGCAAAAAAGTTGGGATCCGGATATCCTGATTTTTTATTAATGTGTTAATGTTTTCCAAACCTTTTTAACAAATTTGAGCAACACATAATGTAAGTTCCCTTCCGCAGTCTAGGTTGGGACGGGTGTGTAACAGGTTAACTAAGATTATTATCCTCTGACCCAGAAAGGTTGGATCCTCATAAAAACCAGCACTGATTGATGAGCTAATCCCAACTTCATAATCTTTTGTTTGTTGTTTTGAACCAGCCATTTTATGATTGATCCGATCGGATAGCAGAAATCGAATTAAATGTCTTTTGAAACTGTTGTTTTGCTGTTTCAGGATCGTTTTCCATTCAATTAAAAATGATGATGTGTACTTGCTCCCAGAAGCTTTTAGTGTTCCAGTCTTAAATGCCACGTGGATATTACACTGTAAAAAATGATGGTTCAAAGTATAGACTATGGTTGACAAGAAGTATATGTCAGTTTCTTCAAAACGATATGTTTACTAATGTCTTGTTTGTTTGTTTTTTATCCAACCACTCTTTTCAGTGTAGTTAATGAATCATGTATGAGCTAGTGTATAATAATTTATTAGTGCAAGATTTGATTTAGTAGGAACTCTCGTCTGTAAGCCAGGTGTCGGTATGAGTTTCAGTGCTGTTGACTCTCAATGCTGTTTACTTGCAGAGCGGAATGGTTTATGTGCTATCTGCATGCTCCATAAACCCCGTTTTAGGCTGAGTTTTAGAGATTGGAGTTTGAGGTCAACAGTAAAAATAAGATGTGCATGTATGGGCTCATTCTGATCTGTTTTGATTTCAGGTTGTGTCTTTGCAGTTCTCTTTCATGCACATATAGACAGACCTTGTAATGATCTTGCAATCCGTATTTAATTGTTTCATTGTTTATTAAAGAGATGGTTTCACCAATAATGAAACATTTGCTGAAAATGTGTCACTCTCAGATCCGGATGAGTGTGTTTCTCATCAGGTTTGGAGAAAGGCAGCACTGCATCAGTGTCTCCAGTGGTGCCTGCGGAATGGGTGCCGTCAGAATGAGAGTCCAACAGCTGATAAAAACATCACAATACATTCCACAACACTCCCGTCACAGTTAACATCTGGAGGGAGGACAAAACACGCTGTGCATCTGCTGTTGTCTCTCACATCAAAATCCAGCCACATATGTGTTTAGAGCTGTTTAAACGCTGCTTGATCTGTGCAGATTTCTCTCCTGATTCACACCAGAACACCTTTTTCACTGCAGGAAGAGTTATTATGGATTATAGACTCTATGTATTTGAGTTAAAAACGTCTTGATGCTGGATTAGTTTCAGCTTTGGTCTTCTCCAGATGTTAACTGCTGGATGGAGTGATGGGATCGGTATGTTTTTATCAGCTCTCATTCTGATGGCACCCATTCACTGCAGAGCATCCATTGCTGAGACACTGATGCAATGCTACACTTGGATGACCTGAGGGTGAGCACATTTTCATTTTTGGGTGAACTATTCCTTTAATGGACTCCTAAACTGAATATTGACCTTTAAACAATCATTGATCTGCTGCTGAGCTTCTGCTGTTGATCAGCTTGAACAGTTCACTGCTGATTATAAAATCTTCTGCCACTGTTGGACATATGAGCACAGTTTTATGCTCTAGACTCGCTCATTAGCAGGATCTCAAGATCACCACGTACAGTATGAACTTTAATGACTGATTCGGTCTCGTGATCCAGCATTTTTAATTACACAAACTCAAAACTGACAGATAATATTATTATGTTGATTTATGAAGAGCCAGGATTGAACTATTGCTTTAT
>JADLZN010006058.1:150000-202500 GCA_018155175.1 Sinocyclocheilus anophthalmus
ATAATCTGAGCGTGCAATTCCTTTGTCGTGTAATGTAGTTCTTTATTAAAATCACGTGGTTTATAATATTACGAGAAGTTTGAATCGCAAGATATAAATTTAGTCATTTAGAGAAACAAATTCAGAATTGTGAGGTAAAGTTACAATTACATTTTTTTTTTTAATTCTGCGGCACAAAACAAAAACTAATTCCTAAATATGAACTTAGAATTGCGACTCAGAAAGTAGTCGATAAAAAAGTCACAATTAGCTTTAGTTCTTTTTTTAATTCCATGGCGGAAGCAAGCTTATAAAATGTAGCTCATCCAATCAGAACATAATTTATGTATCATATGTGACTGTAAAACATTATATGATTATAAAATGTGAATTCCTTGAATCTCAATGGCTAATTAAAGTACTTATGAAGAAAATGGCTTGCGCAACTCTTCATAAAGTAAGCTGCGTTGCAAAGGAATTATGTGCCAGGAAAATAAATGCAAATAAAAATAATACAAAGGCTTGTGTGTTAGTTCAGTGCTCTAGAGTGATTCAACACACAGCTCTGTTGTTGTTGTTGTTGTTGTGTAAAATAGGCAATAAAAGCAGCAGTCCGAGGTATTTTTAACCCAGTCTTTGAATCTGTGCTGAACCAGGACCACCAAGAACTGTTCACTGAACCGCTGACTAAACAATCACAGCCTCTCATTACACACAGTATATCAAGCTTTGCATGCATACTGTAATATCCACCTTCCGTTTGAAAAGATGCAAATGCTTTTGGTGTCTGAAACAAATAGTGACAAATAGTTCATTCTGTGGCACCATTATTTATAGTAAAGAATGGTCTCGGATTGCAGACTTAAAATGGACTGTGGTGTAATCATGACTTGAAAAGACAATGTTGCTAACTTGAAGTATGTTGCATGTTTATGTTATAACCTATGCATACTGATGTTTTAAATTAATGTTTTTAATGTGATGCATGAAAACGAAATTTTTCCATTTGAGTGTTATGATTCAATGCAATTGCTTTTAGAATTCCTCAAAATGACTAATAAATGCATTGATCGATGTTGATGTTATGTAATGCATTAACTAGCGTTAACCAATCTGACCTTATTTCTTACGAGTCACCTTCAAATTATCATAAAGTCTGAACATGTTTGATTTCATGCATGGAAATGAAATTGTTTCCATTTGAGTATTATGATCCAATGCAATTGCCTTAAAACAAACTCCAAAACTCCTCAAAATAAAATCATTTGAGCTGCTCAGTCTGTGTCTGTGTTGTTTAATTGATCGTGTTTCGGTAGCAGAAGCAGTAGATGGGTGTTTTTACTGGGTTTCTCTCAGTTTAGCTCCTCCTTCCTCAGGCTTGGGTTTCACAATCGCTGTTCTCCAGCTCTACTCTGAGGTTCTGTGCAGACAGTGAAGCACCTCACGGGATCCTCATGGAGTTTATTCACGTATGAGTTAATTCTGTGTTTTTTTTATTTGCTGCTGTTTAGTTCTGTTGCATCTATCAAGTATATGAAAACCGGGTGAACATTTATAACAGGATGCTGTGGTACTTTATTCTGGTGGATTCTATGTGAAGCTGATGTAAGTGAGATCTGCTTGAAGGAAATGAAGACTCGAAAGGCAGTCATTCACAAGAACATCAAGGTGAGATTCATTTCATTGCATTCTGTTTCATTTTCTGACTCAGTGGTTTTAAGTGAAAACTTAACATTAAAGCATTATCGTAACATTACAATTGTAATGTTTTGTTTCCTCTTGATTCTGTTGTTGTACTGCACATATATAATAATAATATTTTTAATATTTATCATTACATTTTATTTATATACGTTTATTCATAAATACAATTAATTTCATTTAAAACCATTTGAACCCATTGCAATGCACACTGAAAAAAATTATAAATTCTAATCTAAATTAGTTTTATTCAAAATATTGTAAATATTATTTAAAATTGCTGAATGAACCCAAATGCATTCATTTATACCGACAAATTTTTTTTAAGGGTTAAATCAGGCAGAACAATTCTCTATTGATACAATTCTATATATGTCTATATGCAGTACAACAACAGATATATGTATATACTAAATTATTGTGGAATCATGCATTCAGTCTTTAATCGTTGATAAATGACTGTTGAGCTCTTTTATTTGGATTCACGCTGGCTTAATTTAATTGAAATTTTAAATGAAATTTTAAAACGAGTTTTAAGATATCCTTAAGGAATGCAAAAGGAATTCTGGCAGAGTTTGGAACTAACCCTGAAGACCTTGAGGAGTCTGTGCGAGAAAATACATTTGTAAATCCAGCAGGATAGTGTTTGATTCTGTAGATGCCATAGATGTTACAAATTATGGTTGATATTGTATTGAAATGACTTTATAAGTGTTGTAGCTCAAGCAATAGCGAACCAAGGTCATGGGTTCGATTCCCAGGCAATGCATGAGTTGATCAGTTGTAAACATTAAATGGATAAAAGCTTCAGCCAAATGCACGCATGTGAATGTTTTTGTGATTCCGTGTTTCAGCGCTAGAGGGCCGTGAAGGCTTCAGAAGTGGGCATCATGGGCTCTTCATGCATGGGCCTGATGCTGGTGCTGCTGGTCAGTTTTCGTGGCTCCGGCGGGGTTTGTCCGCGGCAGTGCATCTGCTCTGCTCCTGCTGAAGTGCACTGCACCTTCCGTGCGCTCCTGACCGTTCCCACGGGCATCTCCAGACAGGTCCAGCGCATTAACTTTGGGCAAGTCATGGCAGAAACTGGAGGTTTATCATAGGATCATGTATCTGAAATATTAAGAGTGATTGATTCCTTTTGGAATCAAAACTCTTTATAATCTTGACAAAATACATATCGTCGGAAAGGTCTGAGTCTCAAGATTTCATATTATGTGATAGAAGTAATACTGAGAGATACATTTATACATTTGTGACAGAAAAATGCATTAAAAAAATCTATGGAGTTTGGATGGCACCTGGTGGCTGTTTGAGGTATAACACCTAAACAAAATTGCATAGGAACCTCAACTTTTTTAATATCAACTTCAAATTTGGAACATAACTCATTTAGACGTATGGCTTTAATCTCATATCAAATTTGGACTAAAACCAAAAAACTAAATATAAAATATAATCAAAATAGTACAGTACGTACATTTTTCTTGTAGCTACCCCACCCAGTAAATTTAAATTCTATCACGTTATGCTTTCTTTTTTTAGATGATTTCACTTCTGCAATGATCTGCTGATTGTCTTCTTTAAAAAATAGATCAGCCTTATGTCTGTATTCAAAAGCGTTCATGAATTATAACAATTTAAGTTTGAATAGTGCACTTTCACGTATATGTTCAAAAGGGGGGGGGGGGGGGACAGTTTAAAGCGGTTTAAACCATTTTAAGCATTAAAAGTCAGTTGTTACAAGCTCAACCTTAAAGTCTTAATTTAAAAAAACAAAACAGTAAGAGTTAATGTAACACTCATTGACACTATATATGGGGTCAGTTGTCACATCTGACTAACTGTTATAAGAGGCGCAAGACAAACCTCAACAGATTGCACAGCGAAAATTGCTTTCAGCAAATCTTAAACTAAAGCAATTATTAGATTTACTGAAGAAATTGAGAGTAGTTCTATTCAAGCAAACGTTCTGGTATTCTGGTCTCAAGATAATATCTCAGGTCTCTCGTGTATGTAAAAATCATGAGTCTCGCAAACTTTAAGACTTTAATACTTAGTCAATACTATGGTGTGATCACAGGATAGAATTAAAAAAAAATTGCATTATTAGACCGCTTTCAACCACATATTTGAAATCAACATGCAAAGAGAGAAAATAAGCATCTGTATCGTGACTTTTTGCTCAAAACCACACAGTTGCTGAGATATTGTAGACCTTGAGACAACTTCTCTGTGACAACTAGCCCCGACCTTCCATACTAAATATGTGTACATACAAATTAAGCATTTTTATTTATGCATTTAGTTTTTATCCAGAGTGAGTTACAAAAGAGGAACAACAATATTTGTACACTTCAGCATAAAGAAATAAACACAATGGTAACTATGCATTTGCTCTCTAACAGGTTTAACACTATAAATCACATCACAGACGTCTCCTTTGCTGGCCTTCGAAAACTAGAGCTGCTCATGATGCACGGCAACAACGTGCAGAAAATACCTGATGCTGCTTTTCAGGATTTGCTTTCATTACAGGTAAAATCACAGTCATCTGGTGAAGCACAGTAGAAGTCCTTCATGTGCGTAGCTCTAATTAATTAGGTCTAACTTAAAAAGATTCAAAGTAAAAGTGACTATGGTGTTATGTTAGATTTCAAATGTTAAAAAGACTACAGCTGTAAGCGATGCATTGTTGTTTTGTCAAAATGACTCACTGTGAGTTCACTGTGTTCCCCGCAGGTTTTAAAAATGAGCTACAACAAACTGCGAGTCCTTACCGGTCACACCTTCTCTGGTTTGACGGCTCTTGTTAGACTCCATCTGGACCACAACCGCATCGAGTTCATCCACCCGGATGCATTCAGTGGCCTGACCTCACTGCGTCTGCTCCATCTAGAGGCCAACCATCTGCAAAAGCTCCATCCTGCTACATTTAGTACGTTCTCGCTGCTGCAGCGTTTTTCTGTGTCTACCCTGAAGCATCTGTATCTCTCTGAAAACCTCCTCAGCTCGCTGCCCAGAAGCATGCTGGAGAGCATGCCGCAGCTGGAGAACTTCTTCTTATACGCAAACCCGTGGAGCTGCGACTGCCGGATGAGCTGGTTACAGGACTGGAGCGCACGAAATCCAGGTAATTAGTTTCTGAGTGCTTCAGATGATCGTTGTCCAGATGTCACACTGTATAAACTTAGATATCGTATCCTGTTTCCTGTTTGTGCAGCAGTAGTTGAGTAGTGTTGAGGTTTGAGGTCAGCTCAGGTTGTAGTCTTTTGGTTCTGTTTTCATCCAGAATTCAGAATGCATATAGATTGCAATTTAATTTTCTAAAGAAATAAAGAAAATCTTCCAAACTTCTTTTATAATAAAACAGTTATTTATATGTGTGTACATATATACATGTATGTGCGTGTTTGTTTGTGTATATAACAAGCTGAATAAATGAGCTTTCCATTGAGGTATGGTTTGTTAGGATATACAGCTATTTGAAAATCTGGAATCTGAGGGTGCAAAAAAAAATCAAAATATTAAGAAAATCACCTTTAAATTTCCAAATGAACTTCTTAGCGATGCATATTACTAATCAAAAATTACATTTTGATATATTTACGGTAGGAAATTTACAAAATATCTTCATGGAACATGATCTTTACTTAATATCCTAATGATTTTTGACATAAAAGAAAAAAATATAATTGTGACCCATACAATGTATTATTGGCTATTGCTACAAATATACCCAAGCGACTCAAGACACTGCTTTGGTGCAGCAGGTTAGCATATATATGTTATATTAATATATATATATATATATTATATTATTATATATATTACTATTATATATAATGCCTTTCGAAGGTTGGGGTCACTAATTTTTATTTATTGATTTATGACTACATTTATATATTACAAAAAAATTATTTTGATGACAAATGCTGTTATTCAATAAATGCTTTTTAACTTTTTATCAAAGAATCCGAAAAAAAAGTATCACAGGCTCCTAAAAATATTAAGCAGATTAACTGTTAACTGCGAAATATGAACGGTTTGATAATAAATCAGCATATTAGAGATTTCTGAAGGATCATGTGACAATGAAGACTGTAGTTATGGTTGGTGAAAATTCAGCTTTGTCATTACAGAAATAAATTATATTTTAAAATAATTAAAGAGAAAACATATTTCAAATGTAAAAATATTTCTCAATATTATATTGTTTTTGAATGTGTTTTTGATCAAATAAATGCAGCCTTGATGACCATAAGAGACTTATTTAATAAACATCAACAATCTTCTTCTTTTTGAAAAATCTGCAAGTATTTTTTAATATTTATATTTTAACAAATGTATTTTAGATTTTAAAAAAATTTATCTGCTGTTGTTTCTATTTGGGCCTCTGACTTTTTTTCTTCAAAAAATATCAAAATTAGAGATGTTTGAGTATTTAGAACACTGAGTGAAGAACAAATTCCATCTTCTGAAGTCTGGATTTGTTTCGTTTTCCTAGGAGTGATGAAATGCAAGAAGGACAGAACATTTGCCAGCGGTCAGCTCTGTCCACTGTGCACGTCTCCTAAACACCTTAAAGGACAAGACATCTCGGATCTCAAAGAGTTCGTCTGCTCTGGACCAGCTATCAGCTCTCCAGGAAAGAACGTCTCACAAGAGGACAACATGAGTGAGCTTCTGCCCATCGACAGGATCAAACCACCATTTGGAAACGTCTCCCTTGGTTTATCCGACGAGCATGGGACTAAAGTTGACTTGATCTGCCAAATACTTGAACCAAGGGAATCCACTAAAATCAGCTGGAATTATACAAAATCTCTCGAGATCGCTGCTAACGTGACTCTCTTCTTTGACCTGGAGTGTCCTGTGGACAGAGACAACTATGAAAGCTTTTGGAGGCTTCTTGCGTACTATAGTGATGTGCCTGTGCATCTGCGAAGGGAAATCATGCTAAGCAGAGAGCCGCAGCTTAGCTACAGATACAGACAGGACATGGAAAGGGATGCCTATTTTTACTCTGGTGTCCGAGCCAATGTTGTAGCCCGTCCATCTTGGCTCATGCAGTCCTTCATGAACATCAAGTTAAACAGGCCTTATTCCTCCTCCAAGAGTGTGAGACTCATTCTAAACACTCATTTGACTACCACCACAGACAAGGAGCCCGTCAGATCTTGGGTCATGATTGAGCATGACAATAAAACCCAGACGAGCTTCAGTTCTGTTGTGGGTGTTGCAATTGAAATGGACTGCCGTGTGCAAAGCTCTGGAAACGCAGCTGTTCACTGGATGGCGCCCGATGGGTCAAAGATTAAAGCTGCGTTCGGCTCGACCGACAAAAGAGTGACTGTTTCTAGCAGCGGCAAACTTCACATTAAATCTGTCGAGCACAGAGACTCTGGAGTTTATTATTGCATTGCTGAGTTTGCAGGAGATATTGATGTTCTGCCTTTCCGTTTTTCCGTTATGGAGTCCTCAACCCCGCTTCCAGGTGAAGAATTTGGAAACGCTTTAACAAAGTTTGTTGGCGAGTCTGCATCTTTGCCCTGTCTTACTACGGCGACTCCAGACGCTGTGGTGAATTGGATATTTCCAGATGGCAGTGTACTGAATGCCAAAGCAAATACATCCAGGGCTTTAGTCTTTCCCAACGGGACTTTGTTCATTCCTTATAGTCAGCTTAACAATAATGGATATCACAAATGTGTCGCCATGAACCAACACGGTGTGGATGTACTGGCGACTAAACTAACTGTTATGAGGAGGAAAGGAATCCAGCCACTACGACAGTATCCCATCAGGCCGCAGTCTGCCGCGGGAGTGTCAACTAAGGTAAAAGCCTATTTGGAGGATGTAGAGGAAGCTTCCGGAGATGAAACTCAAAAGAGAGCTGTACCAAACAGAAGCTTTATTAATCGAAGGAAGGGTCCAAATGCAAGAACGCAAGGACGTTCTTTTGGCAACATCCACCATAGGCGACCCTTTAGAAAGGGCATGCATGGACAACCAAACAGAACTGGCTTAACAAACCAAAGAACTGTTAATACCAAGAACAATATAGACCCTCAGAAGTGGGCCGTTCTTTTGGCCAAAATCCGTGAGAAAACCTCTCTGAGGAACTCATCAGTTAACATTGTCCAACATGGCACTGCAGAGATGGTGAATGTAGATCATCCGAGGTCGATTGACAACATTGAGAGTTCTTCTGGAGACTCCAGTCCAAAAGAAGAGTCAAACACTTTCAGCATGCCACACCAAACGGATGTTTACCACAGGCATGCAATTACACCTCATATCAAGGGACAAAATAATAACGTATACCTAATGGCTCCTCCAGAATTACAAACTAGCTCAGACGAGGTGCCTTACATCTCAAATCCCACATCTGGAGCCCATTATGTTATGACAGAAGTGAATGTTGTAGAAAGAGGCCATGTGAGCACCATAAGTGCCAAAAATGACCAAGTAAATTCCAGGTCTGTCATCAAAGCTGAGTCTGAGAATGAAAATGAAAATGAGCTAAATTTCTCCGGAAAGACTAGCGTCCAGTCACAGATTGGGGGTTTTGATTTTGGACAGCCTGACAGCAATTCATTTGCTACCATATCAAGCCCACGTGCTTCACCAAGTTCAGCGCCGTCCAGAGCAAAAGCTCATTGGAGCTCCAGGAGAAGATTTGGAGGTAGGCGACGAATAAAATTGAGAAGGCCATTCTCAAAGCTTCCGACAAGAAGACGATGGTCAACTTCTACAGCTGCAGGAGTTCATGTTCCAACTTTGAAATCAGATCCAACAAGCCCAGCTGAAGACGCAATGATCCATCCAACCTCTACAACTACTGATCATATTTACTCCAGAAGCCCATCTGGAGACACATTGATTCATCCATCTATAACTACTGCTCACATTTACTCCAGAACCCCATCTGGAGACACATTGATCCATCCAACTAGTACAACCACTGCTCACATTTTTTCCACAAATCCAGCTGGAAGCTCATCAATCCATCCAACTATCCCAGTAACAGCTCACATTTACTCCACAACCTTAGCTGAAAGCACATCAGAATATCCGACTACTAGTCCCCTTTATCCTACAGTGCCGAGGGTATTCCCAAATGCCATTAATGAGGAAAACACTATCTCCCTCCCGGATGAGAAAACTGGTTCAAAAATCCACAAAGTAAAGGCAAGCAATTTCCTCCATATCCAACAGATGCCTCCAAACTCTAGAAGCCCATCTGCATCTCCCCCCATGAGCACAATATCAGAGTTTGAGAATGAAGACATTACTCCTTTCGAGGAAGAGGACAGAATCATTGCATCTGCAGAGGAGATGGATGAGTACTCTGTTCCCACGAGTGTAGATCCGACATCTCGACTTGGCGTTGAAACCATTTCACTGACAACTGCCCAGCAGGATTTCTCAGGCATGCTTTCAACAGCGTTACCAAAGGCCAACAAAGAAATTCATCCAACAGAGATCAGCTTTACTTTGGACACAGACGGGCTGGATGTCTTCCACTTACCTGAATCACACTTCAGCAATGTTCTAAGAGAGAACTATACATTGGAAGTAAGTTCTACAGAAGAATCTTTAGTCACCTCCATGCCACGGCCCCAAGACTACCCTTCACAAACAAATGAAAGCTTTAAAGAAGAAGAATCCATTCACAACCAAGTATCTTTCCCTTCAACACCAGAGACACTTGCAGAATCCATAATATCTGTTGGGAGACAAACCGAGTCTTTAGCCACAAGTTCACCATCGCCTACTCTTACTACTCAAACCAATGAGATTTACTTCTTACAACCAAACTCTGTTTCTAAGCAATACCAGAGGGAAAGGTTAGTCCATGGACTCGATGAACCTTTGATTCCTCCTACATCTCTGAATACTTCACCCACAATTACATTACCAGCAACTACAGCCATAATTCCCATTACAACCCAACTCATTGGAACAACAACAGCACCTACTACACTGTCGACAGCTGGTACCATTACTGGGCCTATTTCGACCACTTCAGCTACTACGATGACGACGACTACTACTACTACTACTACTACTACTACTACTACACCTGCTATAAAGTCAACACTTAGTTATCTCTTACCAGACAATAGAATCCCATTTTACTCAAGAAATCCTGGAACGAACTACATCGATTCCAGGCACAGGGGAAGATTTCCCAGCGCTAACCACAGGTATCTGTACTATAACAGTAGAAATCATTCTGTGAATATTAGACCTAATATTATCAGAAAACCTTCCGTCACCACCTCACCTGTTGATTTAAACTCTCTCACCAACGTCAGATCAACTACTACACCTAAGATATTGACAGCAACTGCTCGATCTGCTACCTCGAGTCCCACAACTGCGTCAAGCACCACACAGCCAAACAACCAAATTCAGATCGATGAACCAGTGAACAGACAGTCAGGTGCAGTTCTGTTTCCTCAAGGACCGCAAATGAGGCCCAGGATCACTGCTGCCAAACTCCACACAGTCACTGTGAATGCTGGGACAGATGTGCAGTTACCATGTGATTCTGTGGGGGAGCCGAAACCCCTCCTGACCTGGACCAAAGTCTCCACAGGTAACTCACATATGACAAGTAGTTACAGTTACAGTACATTATATGCAGGACTTGGGAGTATCATTTTAATGCATAAACCTTGATATAGCGTATATAATGATACTATTTTTGTATATTTTTATTAATAAGTTCTGTATATTTTTCTATTAATTTATTTGACCGATTTAATGTCTTATTTGTTTTTAATATAAATTGTATATTGTTTTTTAAATCAATTTGACGCATTTATTTATTATTTACTTTCAATCACTGTGTGTGTGTGTGTGTGTTTTTGTGTGTTTTTGTGTGTATATGCTATTACTTTGCACAATTATATTTCCGTTATATTATAGAGACTAAACGAGGTTATTAAAGCTAACAATATTATCAGTGTTTTTGTACAACCTCTGTGCCTACAAATTTAAAGCATCTATTATATTTCTAAATTCTAAGGCCCAATTTCACAGACAGGGCTTAGACTAAGCCAGGATTAGGACTGTTCAATTAGGAAATGTAAGTAATTTTTATTAACATGCCTTAGAAAAAACATTACTGGTGTGCATCTTGAGACAAAACAAAGGCACTGACATGTTTTAAGATCAGTCTGTGCAAGTTTCTTTCAGTTAAAACAGATCAGACTTACATTTTAGTCTGGGACTAGGCTTAAACCTTGTCTGTGAAACCGGGGGATAGAATATATTTTTTTTTTAAACGTTTTGTTGTCTTCATTTGTTTATATATATATATTATAGATATATATATATATATATTAATTAAAAAAAATACATTTTGTATTGTTCTTTTTTAATTAATTTGACCCTTTTATTTGTTTTCAGATCTCTTTTTTGTTATATGTGTCTAAATGACTACAAGCAGCTTTTCATTGGTTTAAATTCATTTGACTCTCCACAGGAGCTGTCATATCAATAAATACCAAAATCCAGCGATTTGAGGTCCAGTCCAACGGAACGTTTGTCATCCACAGCGTTCAGCTTCAGGACCGCGGGCAGTATCTGTGCAGCGCTCGCAATCCACACGGCATTGACAAGATGATGGTGACCCTAGTGGTGTTGGCCCACGCGCCCAGGATGATGCCTCCACGTCATAAAGATATAACAGTTTATCCAGGAAACAGTGCTTTCTTGGAATGCCAAGCACAAGGCCTCCCAATCCCAAACATCAGCTGGGTGCTTCCGGATCGATCGGTGGTGCGAGCCGTTAGTAACAGCGAACAGAAGGTCATGCTCTTCACCAATGGAACGCTTCAAGTCAAAAACACCAATTACCCGGACAAGGGCGTCTACAAATGCATAGCGAGCAACGCCGCTGGAGCCGACATGCTTTCCGTAAGGCTCCAGATCGCAGCCTCGCCTCCCACAATCCAAGAGCAGCTCTGGGAGAACTACACCGTCTCTGATGGCCAATCAGCTATCATGCACTGCACCGCTAAAGCCACACCTGATCCGTCCATCCGCTGGGTCACGTTTACCGGCGCGCAGCTTCGCCCCTCGCAGTTCATCAATGGCAATTTGTTCGTTTTCCCCAACGGGACGCTGTTTATCCATAACCCTGCAGAGAAGGATTCTGGGAATTATGAATGCGTGGCTGTGAATTCGGTGGGTGTTGCTAAAAGGACTGTGAATCTGCAGGTGAAGAAAAGCTCCACTACTGCCAGAATCATGTCCACATCTGCACACAGTACAGATGTCCGCTACGGAGGTCAGCTGAGTCTCAGCTGTTCGGCCATTGGAAGCCCCAATCCCAGGGTCATCTGGAGGACGCCATCTAAAAAACTGGTTGCTTGCCCCCCCCAAAATAAATTTTACGTAAAATAATTCATATTACTTACTACATTTTCATTGGGGATGCATCTAAATGAAAATTCTTGGCCGAAGCCATTAACGAACAAGATGAAACCCTGGGTCGAATATTGAACTTTTTTTTCCCCCATGTCAATTTTTTTTACCATTGCATAAATTAAATAGCCTAAATGTGCTTTTTACTGTTGCTTTTCAAAGAAAAATTCAATTACAGAACAACAATTTAAAAATATTTATGTAACACTGAACATTTTTAACATTCTATCAGACATTATATCAACAAAGCACAATTTTAACTTAAAATTAATAAGTTAGTAAAACAATATTTTTTGGCCATCAGACCCCCTTCATGAATCAGGCATGTATTTTTTACTATACAAAATAAAAGCAGCCTTGCTGTAACAAATAAATCAAAGTTGAGAAAACTTAAACAGTGTAAGGCACCAGCTTCAGGAGATTTTCAATAGCGTTTCTCACTTTTGTTGTAAAACTGCAAACGTTCAAAATGCCCTGAAGCTTGTTGCCCTTAAACTTTACTTTTCTCAACTTTGACTTTTTGCAGTGTTGCTGGCAGAAGGACGTCTTTTAAAACACTAGAAAATATTCCAAATCGCAATTTTAACACTATGGGCACCACACATAATGTGGGCACACTATGGGCCCCACAACAGAAGATTTACTGTCTCTGTCTCTTCTTTGGAATTATTTTGAATCTCTCCATATACACTGTTGGTTACAAGCATGATTACCCGAATTAGCACAACAACAGTGTGTACATGTCATTAATTACAGAGGACTGAAGAACTAAATGGATTACGAGGGAAACAAAAAGAACTTAATCAAATGCAGTAGAAAGCACAGTTCCTTTCTGAATTAACAATTTTTGCCCAAAAACATCATAAACCTAAGGTTGAACCCGTGAACACCAATGGTCTGTATGATCTGTTTTGGCGTATGATGCCTTTTTGGAAACACAGCCTTGATTAGTAAATTTGTGGTTTTGGCACAATTGCATTTTTTGATACGCTTTGATAAAATGTCATGTGGTGCTACTAAAACAGAAATCATTTTATATATGTGCAGCTTTACAGATGTACAAACAGGCATTGCTGACGTGTAAATGTGAGCAGTAGTTTGCTTATATCTGGCGTTTCTGACACTAGAAATCAAGGATTTCAGAATGTCTTTTTTTTGTTTGTTTGTTTTCACTAGTATGAAGTTTTGAGTTCTTAAAATAATTATCTTGATATGAACCAGAGCTCAAACACATTTTAATCAACTGTTATATATCAGCTCTCAGCGAAGGCGGTCGCATTTCCTCCCCTCTCCTCCCCGTTACTTTCCCTGCTTTTGCTCCTCTCGTGTTGTCCACTGTCCTAATTCTGGGACTGGAATCCAGATCCCTCGCCTTCGCCGCTATGTTCCGCCAGTCTGACAAGCGGGTCTGCGATCAGCGCCGAGAATGGCTGCAGGACCGGATGGCTGCTTGCCTGTGCTGGATTACCTCTACCCCCCCTATCCCCCTACCCTGTTGCAAGTCGTGTGTATCTGTATTGATGTGCTTATGTTGCTGAGGTGTTTTTTTTCCTGTTCCCACACTGTGCTCCCCATGGGAGCATAGTCTGGGGTCTGTTTTTTTTTATCTCCTCCCTTCCCTCATGTTATGCTGTATTTCTTCTATAAACTCCCTGTCCTCCTGTCCTGTATGGACAGGTGGATGGCTAATTTCGCTGGTACCTGTGATCAGTGACAATAAAGGGCTCATTCATCATTCATGAGAATATTGGTTTGCTCTGGTTTTTAAATAAGTTAATCCAAATTTAGTTCTATAATTTGTAGGAAAAAATGGATCTTAACTCTTTCCCCACTAGCGTTTGTATGAAAAAGTTGCCATTATTGATAATTTTTACAAAATGTTCATGGCCCACAGAGTATTTTGAATATCTGAACATGCAATATGTCAAAAGAAAGAACTCAATTTAAAATTTTAAATAATTAATGTTAATTAAAAAAATTAAAAAAATTTCTAGCTTTATGCATTCTTTTTTTAACAACACTTGAATGTGGGCAAGTTTCATAATTGAAAAAAATTAATAAAAATGTTTTAACAAAAAGCTGAGCAAATGGCGTTTTTGTTAAAGACTATGTTTGGATCTGATTTAGATCGATGATAAAAACATAGATAAAGTCGATCACTTCCATCAACACCCCCAAAGCTTCACAGTACTAAACCACTTCCTCGGTCAAAATTTCATTCAGTAACTTTAAGCAGGTTTGTTTTATATGCTGTTAAATGTTTGATGATCGTGTTATTTTGCATCAGTTTCTGCTGCTTCTTCACCGTGTTTTGGTCCAGGGATTCAGTACTCTTTTAGAAAATGTGTAATGGCGCCCCCTACTGTACACCAGTGAAAACACAGAAAAAATGAAAATTCAGTCAATGGCGGGGAAAGAGTTTTTAGTTCTATTCCAATTTTTAAATAGCTCAAGTATGGGTTTTGCCATGACAACAGCGGGAAAAAAACTGGCATGGTGTTAAAAAACAAGCAAACATGATATGAGCCCTTTAATAAATGATTTCAGAGTAAGTCGTTTTTTTGCATTTTTGTTGCAATAAATTCTGCTTTTTCCACTGGAAGGAAGTTTTGAGTTCTAAAAGTATTTTATTCCCCCATTGTGCAATTAACTCTTTAATCTCAAAAGATCAAGGAAAATTTGATTCCTCAAATTATAATAAATGATACATTTACTAGTGTCACACTTATCAGAATGTAACCTTTTTATCCCTCGTTTCAGCTTTGATCGCAGAATGAAAGTGTTCGGCAACGGCACGCTCACCATCACGTCAGTGACCGAGAAGGATGAGGGAGACTATCTCTGTGTGGCCAGAAACAAAAGGGGAGATGACTACGTCCTCCTTAAAGTCAATGTGATGATGAAAGCGGCTAAAATCGACCACAAGTCACAGAGCGATCACGAGGTGTTGTTCGGAGGAGAGCTGAAAGTCGACTGCGTCGCTTCTGGTCTTCCTAATCCAGAAATCACGTGGAGTCTCCCAGATGGTACCATGGTCAACAGCATCCCTCAATCTGACGATAACGGGGTTCGTGCCAAGAGATACGTGATGTTCGATAACGGCACACTATATTTAAACGAAGTTGGAATGAAGGAGGAAGGCGACTACACGTGCTATGCCGAGAATCGGATTGGGAAAGATGAAATGAAGGTTCATATCAAGGTGGTGGCGGATGCACCGATCATCCAAAGCAATGTTTACAGCATCGTCAAAGTTCCTTACGGAGAAACCGCCGTCCTCAACTGCAGTGCCAAAGGAGAGCCAACTCCCATAATCACATGGACGTCTCCGGCTCATCGCGCCATAGTGCCAGTTTCCCACAAGTACCAGATCGTCAACGATGGCACTTTGCGCATTCAAAAAATCCAGAGGTTTGACAGCGGGAATTATACGTGCTCAGCTAGGAACGTTGCGGGAATTGACAAGAAAGTCGTTCACGTTGAAGTCCTTGTGTCAACGCCGGTTATAAACGGATTTGAGAGTCTTGGGGTCGTTCGTAAAACTGTAGTAAAGGATCAGCGTGTACTTTTAGACTGCAAACCAAACGGAAACCCAATTCCGAGGATCATATGGGTGTTTCCCAACAACATCATGCTTCCAGCGCCGTACTACGGCTCGAGAATTACGGTCCATCGCAACGGCACGCTGGACATCCACGCGGTGCGGATAAGCGATTCCGTCGCGCTTCTTTGCATCACACGTAATGAAGGAGGAGAAGCCAAACTCCAGGTTCAACTCGAGGTGACCGAAGGAGTTGAAAAGCCTCGATTGCGAAATCCGCCTACAGAGTCCGTCCAACTCTCCGATGGGATAATAAATCTAAATTGTTCCGTAGAAGGAAAACCGTCGCCGGAGATCACTTGGATTCTCCCGAATGGGACGTCGCTTCTTAGGGGAACTAGTATTTTCCGTTTCCATCATCGATTTGATGGGACTTTGGTTATTAGAGACCCGTCGGTTTCCGAGATCGGACGGTATCGATGCATCGGGCGCAACAGCGCCGGATACGTTGAGCGAACCGTGACATTAGAGTCCAACAGAAAACCGGAAATCACTAACAAGTACAGCTCGCTCGTCAGCATCATAAACGGCGAGAATCTGCATCTCAACTGTTTGTCCGGTGGTCAACCATTACCCAAACTTACCTGGACTCTACCGAACGGAGTCGTCCTAACCAGGCCGCAGACAACCGGACGCTATTCGGTCCTAAACAACGGCACTCTTGCCGTCCAAAGTACGTCTGTGTACGATAGAGGGATGTACCTCTGCCAAACGACTAATGAGCATGGATCGTCCAGCCTGTCGGTTTCGGTGATCGTAATCGCATATCCGCCGCGGATAACCAAAGGACCCTCGCCGGTGACTTACGCTAGTCCAGGTGTGGCCGTTCAGTTAAACTGCGTTCCTCTCGCTACGCCTAAAGCCGAGGTGGTTTGGGAAATGCCTGACGGTCTTCAGCTGAAGGTCGGCGTCCAGCCGCGACTTTATGGAAACAAGTATCTCCATCCGCAAGGTTCACTGGTCATTCAGAACCCTTCCAGCAGAGACAATGGCATTTATAAGTGCACCGCCAAAAACGTGGTCGGTAGCGACAGCAGATCAACTTACGTCTATGTGTTTTGATGCAAACTAACTTTACAGACAAGCCCAAAGAACTGCGTTAAGACTGTTCGTACAAAAATATACATCATCTTATGGAATCACTTTCTACTGACTCTTGTAAATATGAAAGCGTGATATTTTAATCCCCTTCAAATGAAGCGACTCTGGAGTATCTGTACGTTAATGGATGTTCATTAATGCTCTTTGGGAAGTAAACTGATAATCAAGCTCGCATGGAATTTGCACCAATAGATCTCTTCAAAATTCACTAAATTCTACACATGGTTGTTTGTTTATTTGGTAACACTTTACTTATTTACTTACCTGTATGTATAATGCATTATAAAAGTAGTTTTAATGCATTGAGTTAACACTTTATAACACTATGCATGTTACACTATGCATTTTAAATTTGATAATTTACAACGCACATTTTGAGTAATTATAATGCATTATACCCCCTAATAACCCTTTACCATGCATTATACATAAATGCTTTAAGTAAAGTGTTACCATTTATTTAATATCTTTGCTATTTATGTTGTGCTTTTAGTTATCAAGAAGCATCAGCTCCATTTAACACATTTTACCATGATTAATTTAATTGTTAATGCTTTACAATAACGTTCAGATTGCCAACTACACTGAGCATCAGCTAAGATTATTGATTATATGATTTAGAATTTCTGTTATTATTAGTTTAATTTTATAATTGACTAATATATTATTGAAATCAAAAGTTGTATCTCTTAATATTATTTAACGCACCTGAACTAACATGAACTTACCGTGAACAGCTGTTTTAATTAACACTGAGAAAGATTAAATAAATTATGTAACAAATGCATTGCTCATTGTTGCAGTGGGACTAACTAATGAGACTTTTTTTGGAAAGTGTAACCAATTAATTCATAGAATCTTGCAGATTTTTGCCGCTACATTATTTTCACATTTTACATGCATTCATTTAGCAGATGCTTTTTAAAAAAAAAAAAAGAAAATTTTTGAAAATATAGTGAAAATGTTTTGTTATATTAAATCAGGGATTCCTTCCAGTGCACATTATTAATTCTTCTTTTTTCTTTTGTCACATTAACAATGATGTTGCCCTTCTGAGCTTGAGAAACTGTGGTCGTGCTCACCTCAACACTGTGCCAGGAGCTGATTTAATACACGAATGAACACAGAAAAACGAATCTGTATTTGGATCTGTTCATTCCTTCTGTGTATCATCTTTCATTTATTTTAATTAATTATTTGTCTTTTTTTGTCTAAAAACTAACCCACATCCACAATTGTATTATTTATAAACACAGCAAACAGTACTTTGGACTGGTTTTATTTTTAATAAATACTGTTTTCATACTTCTTTAGTAATTTGTAAACATATGGTGCTTTAATCTTACAACAAAAAAAGCACATCTGGACGTAAAGAGCTAAAGAACTACATTTATATGATTTTATTGCTAATTTAATTTGACACACATATACTGTACTATAGTAGTATGTCTACTACTTCTATATACAGTATAAAGTTCAATGCACACTACTATGCAGTATATTTTTCCCCTCAATGTTTTTTGTCAAACTGTATAGTGTGGTGGTCAAGATTGACAGCACTATTTGGGATTTTTACATCAGTCTTCTCGTGTGACGCCTTTATTAATATGATTTTGAAATTATAACACAGTTCTTAAAGGAATAGTTCAGCCAAAAAATTATATTTGCTGAATTTGTTCTCACCCTCAAAATATGCTTTGTACCTTACAATGTACTGATAATCACCATAACAACACACACTAATGCACATAATAATATTTAGACCTAAATTGAAAATATTTCTATTTCTATTTCCATGCATTTTGGATTACACCATTTTGACATAAACAGAATAATAAATGTAATGTGATGCATATTTGCCAGCTTTGTATATTTATCATCAGTAAAGCCAATCTCATACATTGTAACTAATTGAATATTGCTTGTTTCACAGCTATAGTCATATTTCAACCATGCTCATGCTTTTTAGTTGAATAAATGTAATTGTTTTCGCAATTAATAGGATTATGCTGATTCAAAGCTGTTTGCATAAACGCATTTTGAAAATATAATTATTTAAATACAACAAATGCGTAGTAATATGCATGGATACATATTTAAATAATAAACACTGCAATGTTTTTAAGAGTGCAGACATCTTGTTTCATTGACGTATGAATGACAAATATGCATACCATTGTGTTTATTTGTTAAAACTGTGTCCAAATGCATGGAAATTTTATATGCAATTCAAATACATAAATCTTGAATTTAAGACAAAATAGTTTTTGAGTCACAAGTTCATTGTAAGTGGCTTGCCCATAATACATTGCAGATATTCATATATAGACAATAAACTTTAACTAAATGACAAAACCCTCTAATGTAATATTACTGAAAACAAGAAACAAAACTATTTATAGGACATAGCTTTTTCTTATAAAAATCATACATTTGACAGTATTTTACAGTAAAATTGCATATAATGTCATGTTAAACCATGTTTCACTGTATAAGTTAACCAGTTAACAGATTTTTGCTGCACCATAAAAAAATATTTAAATATAAATGATCTTGTATCTCATTAATTCTGAGTTATTTCAGATGTCTTCGCAATTAAGGGCAAACTGGGGAATTGAATGAGAAGGCAATAACTGGCTTTTGGCCTATTTCTCCTTTTCCATTCCCAGAGTGCATTTCTCTTCATATTTAATGATTTATAAACAGCCGCTCGAGCACAGCTGACCTTGACTTGAAGCAATAGTGATGACAACAGCTGTCAGGTTTATTATAGACTGTTGTAACTGGTTTATATGCTTATCTCAGTTCCATGTAGAGCGATAAAACATACATTTACTAAAAACAATTAGACTGTTTGCATATCTCTTTATAATAAGTCATAATTGAAAGAAATTAGCTCCCAGCTCTTACAGGTTCATGTCTAAACCAGCCTGAAGAGTTCTGATAGTTTAAGAATCATGGCTTTATGGTTAATAAGGTCAAAAAGTAAGAGTCCAAGAGGAAAAGCAGCTGTTTCTGACTCACACGTCTCAGATTTATGTCTCGTTCCTCCCAAAATCCTGCCCTGAAGTTTGCTACACATCTCTGAAGCTTCATTAAGTCTCGTTAGTTTACTGGAGAGCTTCATCAGAACAGCTGATCTCAAGGCTTCTCCTGGCTTTATTGCACTACAGATCTATATTATTTACAGTCAAATGGCAAGTAATGCTAAATAATAATAATATGTGATAGTGATTTTGTTGTACTTCAAGTCGGCACCTTTTAGGGAGGGAAAAATCATTAAATGCATGCAAACAGACGTGCTTTTACAGTACACATGCAAAAGGTGATTTTCTCTTGCATTTTTATTGTTTCATATGCAGTACAAATGTCTAAATATTCTTAAATCAAGACACATTTACTTGAGAAGCAAAATGGCTTATGATAATTAGTCGTATCAATATAAACTTATTTTATGCCTGAATTGAGAAAAAAATATCGGTAACACTTTACATATAACGCATTATAAAAATATGTTTAATGCATGAATGATGCAGCTTATTAAATAATGCATTGTATGATCTCATGAATAATTGCAACCACAGTCATAATACATTGTTTCACCTTTAAAAATCTAACGCATTAAAACACACGACAAACAACGAATTTCAGATGCAACAAGAAATCATCAAATATTATAATGCATTTTAACTTTGGGTACAATTATTCATGAAAACATATAATGCATTACAACATACATAATGAACACCTTTAAGGCTTCAAGTAAAGTGTTATGAAAATATCTGCCAATGTTGTAAGAAAAATGAACTTGACTTGAGTTTATTTTTCTAACACCATTGGCAGATATTTTTCTTGTTTTCATTTTTCTGCTAACGCACTTCATTTTAATTCATTGTCTAAGAAACAGACTCTTGTTTGTGTCATTTTGCTTGCAAGTAAATGCATCTGATTTACGAAGCTTTTATATATAGTAATATACATAAGATATGCCTGTATAATATATAATGTTTTATATATATATATATATATGCATTATATAATGCATTTTTAATAATAATAGTGTTTATTAAAAATATGACAGCAACTCTTTCAGATGTAACCAAGGTGCCTGCAAATATTTTAATGCATTTTGGCTTTGCATAAACTTTGATTGATTTCAAGAAAGCAAAATGCTTTGCAACTAAATGCATCTTGATTTAAGAAGCTTTTATATATAATATACGTTATATATGCATGTATAGTATATAATGCGTTATAAAAATATTTATTGCATTATGCACCCATACTTCCTGTATTATCCTGAACTATTGTACCATTTATATCAAATGATAATGTTTAAAAATTACAAGCAACCAATTTTCAAGTAAAAGGTGTTTCAAATATTATAATGCATTTTGACTTTGTTTACAATTATTTATTAAATGATATAATGCATTGCAACGTACATTATGAACACCTAGTAAAGTACCAAAGTATCTGTCAATGGAGTATGAAGTTTGTTTCGTTTTCTGATGCCATTGCAGATATTTTTTTTTTCCTTTTTTTAGCATAAATTCACTTAATTTTGATCAGTTTTCTTAGAAAGCAAAACTTCTTCCATCATTTTGCTTTTCAAGAAAATGTATCTTGATTTAAGGATGCTTGGATATTTCTCTGTAAAACAGACAAGTGAGAACATATTTTGTATATGATGCAGATAAACTACAATCTAAAATAAAATTCAATTAAATTCTGTCTTCCGGGAACTTTATGTCATTTAAAGTCTGATGAGTTTATGATGTGGATCTGTTTGAATCTTGCAGCTCTTCAGTCTGATTCTCCGTCTTGAAATGATGACAGAATGTTTAATTATAGAAGTTATTAATGGAAAATATTGTTTGTCCCACCGAAAAAATAAAAAAAAAAAACACTCTGCAAAAATGAGGGCCGTATCTCGTACACGCTCAGGGGAAAAAAAAGGTACAAAAGCTGTCACTGGGGCGGTACCTTTTCTAAAGGTACGCTTTTGTACCTTTTGGGTACTAATATGTACACTTTAGGTACTGATATGTACCTTTAAGGTAACAATATGGACTCTTTAGGTACAAAGGTGTGCCTTTTGAAAAGGTACCGCCCCAGTGACAGCTTTTGTACCTTTTTTTCTGAGAGTGTTTTTTTCTGAGAGTGTATTGACCCTTTTTATTGGTATTTTTATAGCTAATTTCGTTTCATTTACGGTGATCATGTGCTGATCTGGTGTGTCTTTGGGATGCTTTTTGACCTGAAAAGTCGAGTTTTGTTGAACTGACGAATCTGCGCAAGGCTTTAGAAATGTTGGGAAGTCTGATCTTCATGAAAAGCTTTTCGAAAATCATTGCATTCGCCCCTTAACCGTCCTGATCAAGCGTTTGTGTGTCTGCTTAAGCGCAATGATCAAATACTTCAAACACACTGTATGAGGCTATAACATCCATTCGCTTGATTTCATGCAGATGTTGCTCTTCAAAGATCTCCTGGTCAGCAGTCAAATAAAATACGTAGAAGTCCCTTACGATGATCTGGGGACTCGTGGTTTTTCAGGCAGATCAAGCCATCGGGATTGAGTTTATGGGACTCTCACCCTGAGACAGAGAGAAGAAGCTGGAGTGATCGGTTCACATCTGTGTGTGTTTGATGCAGGGTTGATTTATGTGCCTGAACAATGCAAAAGCAGCTCGTTTGTGACGCCCACAGTTTTAATACGCTATTGTTCCTCAAAAGATCCACAAAGATCTCGTAATCTTCATTATGAAGGACTTTGTAGACTGTGCTCCCACGGATAAGAAACAGCGAAACACAAGAGTTGACCAGCTTTTTGGACTAACTAAGCAAAAATCACAGCACAGATAACTTAAATACAGATCAGCTGCTTTAAAAATGTGTCTACTTGCTCCACACGCTGCACAAAACGATGTTCTTTCTCAGTATTTCTGTCTTGTTTTCCAGTACACATATGTAAACATTCATAAATCAAGATACATTTGCTTAAAACGTAAAATGATGCAAGACATTAAGCTATTTAAAATTAAAAAAACTGCCCTTTAATTAGTAGTGATTCATAAGTTATCTCTTCTATGAAGAACTGGCACATCTGATTCATCTGAGAAAATCATTTTGCTGAAGTAGTTTAGTGTTAAATATTATTGGTTTGCATCTTTAAACCCATAGAGATTTTAAAAAAAAGCCACAAAAAAAAAAAAAAAAAAAAAAGTTAATGCTGCTATTATGATGAATTACAAGTTTATTTAAGACTGATACATTAAATATAGTTTTTAGTATTATGGAATTATATTTATATTATATTGTTAAGTATTCATATATATATTTACATAATATAATATATGAAATTTATATTTAATATTATAGTTTATGATTTATGACTCTTAATTTTCTGATTTTGTGCCAAAAAATGGCTGAACAGTACTAACAGTTGTTAGTGGATAATGGTGCAAGCTGCTTTTTCAGAAGAGCAGCCTGACTGCAGTTTGTCAAGCTACTAGTTATTTAAAGTAGTTAAGCAGTTTTAAAGTAGCTTCAGCACAAGTTCTGACTGAGAGACTGAGAACTAGACAGCTGAAGCAACAAGACCACACACAGAGCTTTGTTGAGGGGGGTGTAGTGTGTGAGTGTGTGTGTGTGTGGAGTGTGTGTGGGTGTGTGTGTGTGATCTGTGAGTGTGAGTGTGTGTGTGTGAGAGTGTGAGTGTGAGAGTGTGTGTGTGTGTTGGCGTGTGCATGTTGTGGAAGTGTGGTGTGTGTGTGTGGTGTTGTGTGTGAGGTGGGTGTGAGTGGTGAGGGCTGTGAGAGTTGGGTGTGTTTGTGTGTAGGTGTGTGTGTGTGTGTGAGTGTGTGTGTGAGTGTGTGTGTGTGTGTGTGTGTGTGTGTGTGTGTGTGTGTGTGTGTGTGTGTGAGTGTGTGGTGTGAGAGTAGCGTGGTGTTGAGTGTGTGCGATTAGTCGTGGTGTGTGAGAGTACGGGAGTGTGTGTGTGTGCCGGTGTGCTGGAGAGTGTGAGGTGGGAGAAGTGTGTGGTGTGTTTGTGTGTGGCTGTGTGTGAGTTGGGCCGTGGGATGTGTGGGTGTGTGTGTGCGTGTGTGAGTGTGTGGTGTGTGTGGTGTGGTGTGTGTGGGTGTGTGTGTGAGTGACTGTGTGTGTGCGGTGCTGTGTGTGAGGTGTGGGGTGGGGTGTGGTGTTGGTGTGTGTGGGGGAGAGGTGTGGGTGTGTGTGCTGTGTGTGTGTGTGTGAGTGGGTGCGTGTGAGTGAGTGTGTGGTGGGTGTGGTGTGTGTGGTGTGGTGTGTGTGTGTGAGAGTGTGTGTGTGTGTGTGTGTGTGTGTGTGTGTGTGTGTGCGTGTGGGTGTGTGTACGTGTGTGAGAGTGTGAGTGTGTGTGAGAGCGTGTGTGTGTGAGAGGTGAGGAGTGTGAGTGTGTGAGTGTGGTGTGTGCGTGTGTGTTGTGTGTGCATGTGTGTGTGTGTGTGTGTGTTGTGCGTGTGTGTGTGTGTGTGTGTGTTTTTTTTTTGTGTGTGTGTGTGTGTGTGTTTGAGTACCTATATTTTGGAAACACTTTTGTACCCAGAAGTGAGCTTAGCCTGACAAAACCTCCCCAAACCTTATTTTGGTGACATCCTCATTTGCAAAAATGGTATAAAAATAAAGTAAATAAGTTTTAGTTTTGTTCTTTAATTGTAAAAATGCTGAATATTGTCTGTTGGGCTCAATGTTAGATTACAGTAGATAGTGTGATTATTAAACTTCAGTCACTTCAGTGTTTATTCAGTTCAGTTCAATAACTGTAAAGTTCATCATTTATGAAATAAGTTCAATTCAGTGATAAGCATCTGAACTAAAGTCTAAGTGTCGATATTAACTCGAGTCAGTTTAATGTTGATTCAGTTCAATAACAGTGTCAGTGTTGCAAGACTCATCAATTTAGAACAAGTGTCTGTGCAAATATTACTCAATTCAATAATATTACTGAATATCACGTGTCTTTTAGATCTCAACTAAGCAAGGCAACGGCGACTGGTGATTTAATAATGCGCTCCTCACAAAAACATTATCAAGTAAAACTAAAAGCAAAAGAACTTACAGTGGGTCCAAAAGTCTCTTCTGCATTCTGCTTTAATTTAACGCAACATTTTTCATTTTCGCAGATTATATTATTTTATTAAAGTCATCTCCCACTTTATTTTCAGCTCTTATGGTTTTATGTTAACAGTAGTCAAGCTGCAAGTTAATGAATATTTACTGTATATATTAGGTATGCTATTATAGCCCACACCAGGATTATTATAGTTACTAATAACTAAACTAAACAAAGAGAAACTTTACATTACTTGAAGTAAAATAATGTTAACTGGGAAAAAAGCTTATTTTATTTCGTCTAGTTGCCAAAGCAACATCTCCATGTTTGTTTTTAAATACTAAAATAAAACTAATGAATAAAAATGTATAAAAATATATAGGCAATATAGACATATATATAACTACATAGCAAAAAAAATGAATAAAAATACACAAAAATTATAAAAACTTTAACTAAAAAACAGATGATATTAAATTAAAAAAATTCAAAGATGAAGAACATGAAAATCTAATTCAATCTAAATAAAAAAGGACTAAAATACACAGATTGCTAAACATAAAACAGAGTTATTATAGTTAGAAGAAATGATATACATAGTATATCATAAAAACTATTTACATAGTTATTTAAATAGTTATTTGCCAAGACGACATTCTCATTTCAATTTAGTTTATCGTGATACACTTCAGAACTAATACCAAACCGAAATTAAAATGTATAACTATAACTACAAAAAATGCAAAAATGCACATAGAAATGACTAAAACTTTAACTAAAATTAAATGAAAAATAAAAATGGATTCAAAATATTAACTACAATAGCATCTCAATGATACTAAAATAACCCTGATGCAGCAATATTAGTATGTCTTCCGGTTGCTAATATTTCTCTCGTCAAACAAACACAATTTCTGTCATCTGTGCACACACTAATTGTTAATTAAAAGGATTCAATCCTGCATTTAAATGCAGTTCATTTCAACAACGAGCCAGTCGCATGAGACACGATGAAAATCTAGCCGACTTTTCTCATTTTTGTTTAGTTTAACTAAAATAACTAAATCATAAAAAGGAACAAAACTATCAAATAAAAACTATATAGACATGTTTTAAAAAAATTAATTCATAAAAATGACAACAAATGCAAAAATGTTTCTAAACCAAAATTAAATTGACAACAGAAAACACAAAAATAAGAACTAATTTACAGAATTTGAACAGGAACTCTGGCAGTAACAGTAGTCCACCTGCACGGTTAAATCAAGCAGAATGGGTTTAAATGGACAAACCTGCTCTTGTGTTATCGCCGAGTCTCGTCTCAGGTTTCTGTTAAACTCAGAGAGGGTTAGACACACGTGCTTTTCATTTTCACATCAGAGCATCTGCTCGCGTATACATCAGCGCGGTTAAAAACACATCACTGTTTCATCACCTCTGCTTTATTATTTCTTCCTGTAGGTTTGCTGAACTGGTTTCCAGAGGCTTCAGGAGTTTCCAGGAGCTGAAGAACAGGTCACTTTATGTCATATTAGTTCATGTTTGCATTGATAAACAGGTGTGCTGATGGGCTGGTATGATTGCATGATTAGTTGCATTGATAAAGCAATAATCCCCGTGAAGCCTTGGTTTACAGTGAGTTTATAACAGCTAAGGGACATTGTTAGGTACGATGCGAAGCTGTTATCAATCCACTGTAAACACGGCTTCATGGGGATTATTGCTTTTATAAAACACGGTTATTCCATATATGTAGTAAGGTTTCACAAAATAAAAAAGAGCAATAAAGTGTAATGATATTAATAAACACAGTATTCTTCCACCAAACAATGTAGCGCCTCAGAAACAGTTGTGGTTGCTACAAAGTGGTTGACGAGCAACACACAAACGTAAACAAAGCTGTATGTTAACGCCGTAGAAAAACACTGTGTTACTTGTAGAACACGGCTCAGCCAATCAGAATCAAGCACCGGAACTATCCGCTTTATAATAAATGTTTTTGAACAGTCGCTGCTGTGGGACTGAAGGTCATAATTCAAGCGTCTAGACGCCCTGCTGCTTATTTAATCAGAGCCCGCAGATGCTTCTAATCATTTACTGACGTTCTGGCCATGCAGCTGTTTTTCATCCCTATAAACACATCACAATATATAAATAATAAGTTTACTTGGGCTTGACATTTATGAAGTTATTGCCATTTATCATGCAGTAATGAGCTTTCTTCTCCCTTTGTTGTTGTTTCTCAGACATCGGTTTTTTTATTGCACTTTTAATCTCATTTTCTTTGCCTTTCATGTTCATCTCACAGATTTTCATTGTTGTTTATGGCGCTCACGTGACTTGTTGTTCAAATTAACTGCATTTAAATATGAAATTGAATGCTGTTAACTATTATTATAATCATAATAACATTAATGTTGCTGCATAAGTGTTATTTTAGTATCGAGATACTATGCCGTCTTTAAGTTTTTAATTAGTTTTAGTTTTTATGTTTTCTATTTTTGTTTTAACCTCTAGTTAACGTCTCAGTATTTTTGTGTGTTTTTCTCTATTTTATAAGTTTAGGGGGTTTTTAATATCTGTAGTTTTTATTGTTTTTTTAGTCAAGTTAAAATGAGAAATGATGCCTTGGCAAATAGCTTTATTTATTTATTTAACTTATGCTATAAAAACATTTTTTTTTTTTGCAAATTGAGACATTTAAAGGAGGGGGAAAAAAGATGGCTTGGCACTGAGCCCTTAGTTATTTATTTATTGTGTGTTATTTATTTTAGTTCAATTTTGTGTTTTTTTTTTAAATTTATTAATTTTTTGTAACATTGTGCATCCAGAGAGACGTATTTAAAGGAGGAAAAAATGTGTCTTTGTCTTGTGATTCGCTGTTACAGCATTAACGAATGAGACGCAGATGGAATCGACTCTTTAAACAATTAAACAAATGCAACAAACATTCATCTGGAAGTGATTTCATTAATGTCAAGTATAACATCTGTAAAGAACAATTACTAACATAGTTTCTTTCAGAGCTTTCATCTAAATCGTTTAAATCTATTAATCAGCGTGTTGTGATGGTTTGTTGTGTTTTTCTGGGTAGCAGTGAGATCAGTAGCTTACTGGTGTTTGTTAGCTTCCTGAGGTTTGATGGTTTGTCTCTTTTCGCTGAAAGATTTGTTTAACGAATTACAGTACAAACCTGTATTTCTAATTCAGTCTTAAACTTTTCTCAGAGAAGATCAGCATTCTTTCAAAAGTGTTTGGTTTCGAAAGGATCTGCCCAATACTGGTAACATGTGACAGCAAAACAATACATGAAATATGAAGAATATCATCTTCATAATGCTCTGATTCTGTATTTCTCATGGTCAGGATGCTGCTTTGCAGCTCAGCTGTTCTGAGTGTTTTTACTGTATTATTATGAGGTTTCCAGAGCATTCTGGGAGGTTGTTACACTGTAAAAAAAATTCCGTAAAAATTTACGGCGGAACAAAAAAAGTGTCGGCACCTGTGGTCTGCCGGTAAGAATTCTACCGTAAAAAAAAAAAAAATATTAATTTTTTACCAGCCTACATGATGAACCATTTGTAGGGTTTAGGTTTTACTTAAATGTGGCGGTTAATATATACCCATTCTGACAGTGAGAAATAAAGAGACTGAGATAGCAAGGTCAATATACGCAACCTATTGAAGTATACTGAAAGTCTGTTTTGCTGAAGGCGTTTGATAATACACTGAATAAACACCAAGTCGCAGGAAGGTGATGAGGAAGCGCACCGAATGAATGCCGAAAAGCAATAACAGCACGCTTTTAGTCAAACAGGTATATTAGACTAGCTGCAAGCATCATTCACATAAACACTAAACCCCATCACGGTAACACACATGAAACTGAAAAAATGCAACATAAATATTAATTTAACAACATTAGGTGTTAACACACAACCCTAATATACAAAACAAAAACTGATAAGAAAAAACTAAGAAGAAACAATTATTTCAACAAAAACATCCAATTTGAAATGTTACGCAGGGAATTCTGGGAATGTCAATGTACGGTTATTCACTGTAAATTATACGGTCTTTTTAACTTCCAAAAACGGTATACTACCGTAAAAATAATGTCCAATATTTTCACCGTATATAGTAGGGGAATTTACCGTTAACCATTTATCAGGTTTTTACTGTAGCATTTTTACAGTCTTTTACCGTTAAACAATTCACTGTCCTTTTTTTTACAGTGTAGGGTTGTTGCGTTGCAAAAACATCGTAACAAATCTTTAATTATGATGTTTGTTTCTTATAAAAAATATAAAATAAATTCTATTTTCAACTGCCAAATTAATTCTTACTCCATATGCTTGTCTTTTTTTTGCTTAAATTAATACTGGATAATTGTCTGAGATGAAATTTATCAAAATTAAGTGAGTCGCCTAAAAACAGATCAAATATCTGCCCCAAGGTTCGAAAATAATCTGGGTTTCCCTTTAAACTTAGTGATTAAATTTTGAGTTATCTGTTGATCTTTAAGCAAAAAAACACACTTAATAAGATAATTTTGTCAGGAACCAAAACCTAATATCGTAAGGTCATTGTGCTTTCTCCGGTAAAGAAGGGAAAGGGAGGACGCGAGTGAAAGTTAAGATTTATGTGTGAGAGGATGTTGTAATGAGGTAGAGAAAGAGGAAGAAAGAATGGAAAGGGAGGGAAGAGGAGGAGAAGAAAGTTTGGAGGGGTGGTGTGGGGTGGGGGACAAGAAGGGGGGTCAAAATGGTGTGACGGTGAGGGGACCAAAGAATATGGAGTTAGGTGATTGATTAGGGTGATGGAAGTGATGAAGTTGTAAGAAAGCGCAAATAAAGGGGGGTACACGGCAAGAAAGGCGAGTAAAGTGGGTAATAAGTATGTTGTACAAATAATGACGTAATATATAAATAACATGAGATGAGTTAAAGGCGTTTGTGTTGGAATGTAAAAATCAGAACAAAAAGAGGAAGGAGAGGAAAGTGAAGGAGTATTTAGCGTAAGGGAGTGAGAGGTCAGAGTGAGGAGGGATAAGGGGGAAAGGAAAGAGGAGTAAAAAAAAAAAAGTGAAGTAGAAGGTTTCTTGGAAGTGTGGAATTTTGGAGATATGAATAGGAAGTAAAAAAATGCGTGCGGGTGAGATGGGTTTTGCTGAAGGGTAAAAAAGGTTTACTATAGCATAATGGGAGAGCCCCGAGAGTGGTTTATTCAGTGTCAGTGTCAGATGTTCTGGACCTTGAAAATTCTAAACAACTTATTTGTTTCTACAGAAGGAAGCCCCTGCGCACTTCTTTCCGTCCTTGCCCTCTCCGAGCCAACATTGACGTGCGTTGCGCCCAATTCCTTTTTCGCAGCCCGGCCCGCCCGGTCTTTAGCTGTCGATCTCCATTGCTCTCGTGTTCCGGCGCTTCGTCGTAGACGTCTCTACTGAGCTATCCTGATTCCTACTTGAACGCCCCCCCCCCCCTGCCACGAATGTTATCTTATTAGCTCTCCGCGCCCGTCCCGATCTCGGATACATTAACCTCGATCGGTGATGTGGAAATGATGATCATGACCTCTCCCTTTTTTTTTGTGATTCTTACAACTAAAGGGCTGCTTTAAAGGCCTGACAGCTGGTTTAACGTTAGAACAGTTGAGTCCTGAAACTGATGAAGCGGTCTTTAGAGCCGGTCCAGATCCTCTTGTAAATTGCTTTTAATAGCGTACAAACCGAGGTTGTCGTTAGACTTCAAAGGTGACCTATGTATGCCCCTTTTTTGTTAAAGATGTTAAAGTAAGCATGATGTCCCCAGAGTGTGTAGTGAAGTTTAGCTCAACTACCATATAGATAATTTTTTTTATAGTTGGTAAGATGAGCCAAAACGTGCCGTTTTTGTTTTTCCCTTTAAATGTAAATGAGCTGGTGCTCCCGGAGAAGAGGGCAGAGCTTCAAGAACTCATGCTCCAGTAGTAATGTTATACTAATGCTGTCCTTTGCAAATAAACAGTCCACTATTAGTACAAGCAGTGTTGGGTAAGTTACTCTAAAAAAAGTAATTAATTACTAGTTACTAATTACATCTTCAACAGTGCAAATAGATTACTGTACAAATGACTCTCTCCAAAAAGTATTTAATTAGCCTACGTATTATTAATTACTTTCTAAATCCTATATCAACCTTGACACGTTAATGATACAAAGATAGACATGAAACGGTTCTTTTTATTATTTCAAGTAACTACATAAATTATTCTGGTCACACTTTAGATTAGGGTCCAATTCTCACTATTAACTGTGACTTTTGCCTCATATTGTAATGATTCAGTCCACTGAAGGCGAGCGTAGTGAGAACCCAAGTGCAGTTTTATTTAAACAAGGTGAAATCCAAACATAATCCAAACAAGATACACAGACCTGACTTGACTTGACGAGGCATGAACAAACTTGACTAGACGTGAACAGACTAGACTCACCGACAGCAGGTTACAACATCAATACACGACCAAGACTATGGGAACATGATGGCTACTTATATCAGACAATGAGGGTCACATGACAAGAACAAAATAATGGGAAACAAGACACATGACTAAGAAAACCAATCAGAACATGACACATACACAAAGCAGAGATACATGATTGCAAGGGAAGCATGACACTGACAGCAAGAAACAATTACAAAATAAAAGACATGAAAAACATGAACATGAAACAAAACACCACACCACATTACATATCCCCCCCTCTAAGGGCGGCTCCAGAAGCCCAAACAAAACCCAAAAAGTCCAGGAGGGTAGTGGAGCGGAGGTGGTTCAGGGGGAGGGACGGAGGGCCAGGGCCAATGAAGCGGAAGGAACAGGCAGAGCAGGGAGACATGGCGGAGCAGCGAATGGGAGCAATAGTGGAGCGCAGACTGGGGAGCACATGCGGAGCAGCAGGAATGGGGCCGGCGGAGCAGGCAGAAGCCGGGGTTGGCCATTGCGGAGCATGGCCAGTACGCGGGGGCGGACATGCGCGGAAGTTCGGAGTAGGCAGGAGCAGTCCCGGGCCATGGCGAGCAAGGCAGACTGGGTGGCCTGGCAGGAACAGGCAGAGAGGGGGGCCATGGCGGAGCAGGCCGATCGGGGAGCCATGGCGGAGCAGGCAGCAGAGCGGTGGAGGGGGGCTATGGCGGAGAGGCAGAATGGGGGGAGCAATAGTGGAGCAGGCAGGATGGGGAAGGCCACATGGACGGAGCAGGCAGAGGGGGGGGCCATGGCGGAGCAGGCAGACTGGGGAGCAATAGTGGAGCAGGCAGACTGGGGAGCCATGGCAGAGCAGGCGGGGGCCGCCGCGGCCATGGCGGAGGCAGGCAGATCTGGGAGCAATAGTGGAGAAGGCAGACTGGGCCAGCCATGGCAGAGCAGGCAGAGCGGCGGGGGGGGACATGGCAGGTCGGCAGACCAGGAGCCATGGCCGGAGCAGGCAGAACAGGGCGGCCGAGGTGGGTGATAGACGCCAGAGCAGGCAGCAGGCAGGGAGCAGACAAGCAGAGAGAATTTTTTTTTTTTTTTTTTTTTTTTTTTAATGACCCTGACGGTGACGGAGCAAGCAGAGAGTTCATGAACGGCCTCCATAGCCGTGACAGGACAGGCAGTGATTCATGGACGCCTTCTTTATGTCATGACAGGGCCAGAATGGGAGTTCGTGAAGTGGCCTCCATGTCTGTGACAGGAACAGACAGTGAGTCGTGAACAGCCTGTTGGCCGTGGCAGACCAGACCGTTGATTCATGAGCAGACGCCCCACCTACAGGAGGGTCTGACAGCGATGCCGCGGCCACCTCTAGAGGTTATGAAGCGGAGACTCATGGCACAGTGAAAGGACCTTGGTGCAGCTTCATGGATAGGACAAGGGCCTCAGGGACAGACTATAGCAGGAGAGGCCTCTGGAGCAGAGTCATGGACAGGAGAGGCCTCTGATGCAGATTCGTGGACAGGAGAGGCCTCCGAGGCAGACTCGTGGACAGAAGAGGCCTCAGAAGCAGACTCGTGGACAGAAGAGGCCTCAGGAGCACAGTGAGCAGCCCACACGCTCAAAATGGCGACCGCCATTACAGAAAGGACAGCAGAGTGTGGCATGACCTCTAAGATGGCGGGGCTTGAGAGCGTTGACGTTACCGGGATGCCTGCAGCTCGCACCGACATCAGAGATGGGTCCATCACGTTAGCTATCAGTCTTTTCAGTCTTGGCCAAAGCATCGCATCCGACTCAGTGAGCAGGGGCGGCCATATTGGGCGGGGACTCAGGCGTGGCGGCCATCTCGGCCGGGGAATCAGGCGTGGCGGCCATCTCGGCCGGGGACTCAGGCGTGGCGGCCATGTCGTGACGAGACTCTGGAAGATCAGTTGAGATGTGATGAGACTCTAGAAGGGCGGCCATTTTGTGAAGAGACTCCTGTGTGGCGACCATCTTGCAATGAAGCTCTTGAATGGTAGCCATGTTGTAAAGGATCTCTTGATGTGCCGGCATGATACGAGCAAGCTCTGGCTTGACAGACATGAAGTGAACAGGTTCTGACTTGGTTGATATGACATGAGTAAACTTTGACGTAACTGGCATGATGTGAGCGACACAGGGGGCTTGGCAGGTATGACGTGAACAGGCTTTGGGGAAGTGTTATGTTCCTCCTCCATGACACCCACAGTGAAAACAGACCCACTCAACCGCAATGCAGTCTATGTATTGCTCAAGAGTCCAGTGAGGAGTATTGCGTGGCATTAAACTTGATAAATTTTTGTCCAAACCATAGTGGAAAATGTCTTTAAGGAATGTTTCATTAATCTACCTGGTAGTAAAGCTCACAGAACTCAGCCACGTAATTCTCTATGGATAGGTCTCCCTGTCGGAGACGAACTAGGCAATCTGCTAGGTTCATTTTGCTGTAGGTCGTGTATTCTGTAACGAATCATCCACTGAAGGCGAGCGTAGTGAGAACCCAAGTGCAGTTTATTTAAGACAGAGTGAAATCCAAAATCCAAACAAGAAACACAGAATTGACTTGACTTGGCATGAACAGACTAGACTCACCGACAGCAGGTTACAACATCAATACACGACCAAGACTATGGGAACATGATGGCTACTTATATCAGACAATGAGGGTCACATGACAAGAACAAACCAATGGGAAACAAGACACATGACTAAGATTACCAATCAGAACATGACACATACACAAGGCAGAGATACATGAGGGCAAGGGAAGCATGACACTAACAGGGTGAAACAACTACAAAATAAAAGACATGGAAAACATAAACATGAAACAAAACACCACAAAACCCACATTTACAAATAAACTCTTAATTTGCTGCTTTTTAATAGTTAGTAAAGTAGTTGTTAAGTTTAAAAAAGGATTTAAGGTCTTGCAGAATAAGACATTGATATGTGTTTTTAAGTACTAATAAACAGCCAATACGCTAATAATAGGCATGTTAATAAGCAACTAGTTAACAGTGAGAATTGGACACTAAAGTGTTACCAGTATACTTATTAACTCACCAAAGTATTTAAAGTGAGAAGGGTTCATAGGAAGCATGCATTTTAAGGTTAGACTTTACATTTTGATGTTAAATCCACTATTGTATATAAAGGTTCTACAGTCTACACACAGTATTAAGTTCAATTTCATAAGAAGTAACTGTAATTAAATTAACATTGTAATTTTTGTAGATATTGTTGTAAAAATTCCGTCTTACTCTATTATTACTCATCATTTTAATTGTCATGTTTTATTTAAAATTACACATTTAATTGGCCTTCAGATTTTTCCATCACTGCTAAAAACATTCCGTAAATGACAGCACACTTTTCAGTAACGCGACCTGCATTTATTTTGATCAAAAATACAGTAAAAATGTGAACTATTCGCGAAATATAAAATGCTCAAAGCTGAATTTTCAGCATCATTTCACTCCAGTCTTCAGTGTCACATGATCTTCAGAAATCAGTATAATATGATGATTTGATGCTCAAGAAAAAATTCTTATTATTATCAATGTTAAAAAAACAGTTGTGCTGCTTAATACTTTTTGTGATGGAAAGTTGAGTGATGCATTTTATTTTTCTAGATTCACAAGATGAATATAAAGTTCAGAAGAACAGCGTTTATTTCAAATATAAATCTTCTGTAACATTATAAATTACTTTACTCACTTTTGATCAGTTTAATGCATCCATAAATAAAAGTATTAATCGTCTTTTTTTATATTGGACTACACCGAAACTTTTGAATCAGCAGTTTGTATCACAGGATTCCACAAAAAATATTAGGCATGTTTTTACATATTATACTTGATTTCTGAAGATCCATGTGACATGAAGACTGCGCAGCGAATGATGCTGAAAAATACAGGCGTGCATAACAGAAATATCATACAGAATTTTAACACAGATTACAGAGAAAACAAGAGAAGAAAAACAGGATTTTTACATTCTAATAAATTTCTCAATTTTACGTGTTTTTTAATGCTGTAGGGGAGTCGCATTAAATCTTCACTATCAACTGTAAACCAAGTATGCATTAGAATATTTAATTCCTTGTTACATCGAACTGGTTGTTTGTCTTGTTTTTAGGCATTTTACTTTCTAAATCCGGTAACCGATAGGTAAATATTATAATGCATTATAACTGTGGTTGCAATTATTCATGAGATCATTTGATGCATTATAACATGCACATAATTAATTAATAAAAATACTTTTATAATGCATTATATATAAAAGCTTCAAGTAAAATGTTACCAAAATGTTTCATTATAAACGTATATTGGTTTGGTTGCATAAAATCGGGGTTATGATTTTTAGTTAACGTAAAATAACCAAACAACTAAAAACATTTTGTAACTTTGAATAAATGTTCAAATGAAAATGTGATATACAGTGTCTTATAAACACTTCGCTTATTATATTTCAGCTAATGCCAAAGAAAATATCTCGTTCTGTTTAACACTACTACAAAATATAAAAAAATAAATAAAAAAAAAGGTACAGAGCATGGTAAAAAAAAAATAAAAATTACTAAAACTTTAAGCTAAAATGAAAATGAAAAATGAAATTAAAAATTAAAATTCAAACTCGATCCTATAAAGCAACATGGCATAGAATTGCATGTTTCTTTAAACCACATTTAACATATTTATTTTTCAGTTTAACAATATAAAAACAACTGTTTCAGACACTGTAAAATACAGTAAAAATTAATGCATGTCAACTAAATAAGTTGTATTTAGCCTGCACTGTTTTTAATCAGTTCATAGCTGTTATGAATGACATAGTATGTTATAATATCTGTTAGATCTGTCCAGCAAGAAAATCATAATATTATCAGCATCTTTGAACATCAGTGCCTCTGAAACAATCGAGTCTTTTTCCATCTTTATTAGTTATTTTCCTCACAGACAGAGACAACACCAAAGACATTTTCAGCTCCCCGCAGATTTGAATAGGCAACTGTTTTATTGCAGAAGCAAAGAGAAAACCCCAAAAGTCAAACTTTAAAGGTTTAAAAGTAGACTGAAATGAATTCATTACAGAAGCACAGGACAATCATTTCGTGTTTGTTTAATGTGTGCGCAGATGGACTCTTGATTGCGGTGCATGTCAGTCAGATGTTGTCTTTCATGTCTAGAAGAATCTTTCTTTTTTTCTTTAAATCTTGTCTTTTAGAATCTCGAGGTGAGAAAAAAAAAGTCAGAATTGCAAGATATAAAACTCAGAATGTTGAGATGTGAACTTGTTTTAATTAAATATGTTGCAATTCTGAGGAAAAAAGTCAACATTTCAAAGTTGCAAGTCTGAATTGTGAGATAAAACCTTGCAATTCTGAGGAAAAAAGAGTTTGATAATCAAGAGTTTCTCACATGAGACTAGATGGAAATCAGTGCTGCTTTGTCGTAGTATAAAAGCGCTTATAATATATGCAAGAAAAGAGCAATAATTCAATATGCAAATGCTAGAAGAAATATTGAATATGCACATATTTCTATGACACCACTGTAAAAAAAAAAACTTTCTACTTCAGTTTAAAAATGCAAGTTCAGTAGCTCAAGCTCTAGTTGAATCTTGAATAGCTCAGTAGAAATTGGTTGTTTTGGAGTTAATGTAATTAAAACATGTTGCCATGAAAAGAAAATAGAATTACATTAATTATGAGGGAAGTGACAGTTTTGTGAGATGCAAGCTTGCAATCGCAATTTATAACTCACATTCTGAGGATTCAGAGAAAAAAGTCAGAACTAGATTCAAAAGGGGAAAAAAAGCCAATATTGCGAATTGTAAAAAAATCCACCTACTTCAACTTAAAAACTTTAAGTATATAAAAATGCAAGTATAATCAAACTCATAAAAAAAAAAAATCTTGTCTAGTTCAATTTTGAATAACTTCTACTTTTATAGGATATCTTCAGAAGGAAATAAACATGTGTGGGTGTTTCAGTTCAGTCTCTGTGTGCAGCTGCAGCGCCCTCTGCTGGACAAACTGAATTCATCAACAGCATGTTCTTAGAAAGTCACTCATTAATGTCAGATTCACATGTTTTTAATGATTTTGATCAAACAGCATGAAACATTTTGAAACAAAACCACAGAACATCACAAAATAACATCCCATTTGAATTCTATTGTGATCAAAGAAAAGCAACTAATATGATTTCCCTCTTAATGTACAAATATTTCCCAACTTTAATACTTTACCCAGTGCATTCAGACATAGAATAATGAAGACCTGACAGTATGTAGGACTGATCCTCTTCATTTGGCATTGTCCTGACATCAGCTTATTTCCACCACACAATAAAATGATAAAAAAAGACAACTGTGAGTTTATGTCTCATAGCTCAGACTTTTTTCCCCTTGCAATCGTGAGTTTTTATCTTTCAGTTGCAAAATTCAGAGTTTTTCTCAGAAATGCAAGATTAGCCTACATCTCATAATTCAGATTTTTCTTTTTTCTTTTAATGAATTATGCAGTCTGAACATAAAATTAGGGAACAAAAACATTTCAGTTTAGGTTATAATATCTGTCTCAGTATGTGTTGCTGTAATGCACAACTGGGTAATATACTCAATTAATATACTGTAAATATCACAATATGTGTCTCTGCAGCACAAAAGCAGTGTTAAGTCGCTGGGGTATATTTGTAGCAATAGCCAACAATACAAAATTATAGATTTTTATTTTAAGCCAAAAAATCATTATATTAAGTAAAGATCATGTTCCATTGAAGATATTTTGTAAATGTCCTACCGTAAATATATCAAAACTTAATGTTTGATTAGTAATATGCATTGCTAAGAACTTCATTTGAACAACTTTAAAGATGATTTTCTCAATATTTTTTTTTTTTTTTTTTTTTTTTTTTTTGCACCCTCAGATTCCAGATTTCAAATATGTACGATACTAACAAACCATACATCAATGGAAAGATTATTTATTCAGCTTTCAGATGATGCATGCATCTCAATTTCAAAAAAATTGACCGTTATGACTGGTTTTGTGCTCCAGGGTCACAAATATGATTTTAGAGTATTTTATTTGTCTATTAGGTTTCCTAAAGATGACGAGTTTCATGATGTATCCTCGTCTTGTGTTTTGTGAGTATGACATGGAATGCCAAAGCTGCCAAAATAATAAAATACGTAAACATACTAAGAAATGTAATATAACAATAAATAAATGCATAAAAAATTCAAAGCTTGTTCCTTGCTTAAGTCAGAACTGTGAGCTCAATTGCTCCTTCTGAAGTAAAACACGCCCCCCTCATTACCACATGAACAAAGAAATGTAGAAATAAATAAAAGTGGAAACAAATTAATGTATAAATGTGGAAAAAGTTATACATAAGCAAATAAAAGTAGAGATGCTAATTGATTTATTTTATTTGTCACATTTCCCTGTAAACTTATTCAGGCATTTATTTATTTGTTTTTATTTTAGATTTCTTTGTGTATTTATTTATGTTTCTTTATTTTTAACTTTGGCAGCCTTGGCATTCCACGATGACAGTGTTCAGACAGACATTATTCAATATTCAAACTTAAAGCTGATAAGTTTGATTCATTTCTGTGAATTAGTTTAAACTCTAATTTAATGTCGATTTAGAAAACTTTTGATTTCAAATAAAAGAAAACGAGGACACACTACCTTTCAAACGTTTGGGGTCAGTAAGATTTTAAATGTTTTTGAAATAAGTCTCTTATGCTCACCACGGCTGCATTTATTTGATCAAAAAATACAGTCAAATTGTGAAATATTATTATAATGTAAAGCAGTTGTTTTCTCTGTGAATATGTGTTAAACTGTAATTTATTCATGTGATCAAATCTGTATTTTCAGCATCATAACACCAGTCTTCAGTGTCACATGATCAAAAATCATTCTAATATGCTGATTAGCTGCTCAAGAAACATTTCGGATTATATCAATGTTGAAAAACAAGCTGTGGGCACAATTTGTGGAAACTGTCAAACATTTTATTTTTCAGGATTAAAGATGAACAGAAAGTTCAAAAGAAACAGCATTGTATTTGAAATCGAGTGTGTGTGTGTGTGGGTGTGTGTTTGAGTGTGTGTGTGTGTGTGTGGTGTGGGTGGGTGTGTGTGTGTGTGTGTGTGTGTGTGTGAGTGTGTGTGTTGTGGTGGGTGTGGGTGTGTTTGTGTGTGTGTGTGAGGGGTGTGTGTGCGTGTGTGTGTGTGAGACTGTGTGTGTGAGTGTGTGTGTGTGTGTGTTTGGTGTGTGTGTGTGTGTGGTGAGGTTGTGTGTGTGAGGGTGTGGAGTGTGGTGGAGTGGAGTGAAGTGTGGGTGTGTGTGTTGTGTGTGTGTGTTGTGTGTTTGTGTGTGTGTGTGTTGGGGTGTGTGGGTGTGTGTGTGTGTTTGTGAGAGACACAATGTGTGTGTGTATAAAAACATGGGTATGACATAGGTATTACAATGAGAATGTGATTTATGAGGACATTTTCAGTGTTCGCGTAATTCAAAAGGCTTATAAATAATTCAGAATGAGTTTTTTTGAAAATCTAAAAATGCAGAAAGGCTAAGAAAATATACTGTGAGGGGTAGGTTAGGGGTAGGGTTGGTGTAGGGCAATAGAAATATACGGTCTGTACAGTATAAAAACCAGTACACCTATGGAGAGTCCCCACTTTTCACAAAAAAAAACCTGTGTGTGTGTGGCGGGAAAGGTAAAATCAACAGCACATTTTCATTTTTGTGTGAGCAATTACTTTAATTGTTAGATGGACCTGCAGAACAGAAGAAGGCAGTTGAGTCGCTAGGGGATATTTGTGCAATAGCCAACAATACATTGGAATGGCGTCAAAATTAATAAAAAAAATTATTTTATGTCAAAAATCTTAGGATATTAAGTAAAGATCATGTTCCATGAAGACATTTTGTACATTTCCTACCCTAAATATATCAAAACTTAATTTTTTATTAGTAATATGCATTGCTAAGAACTTCATTGACAACTTTAAAGTGATTTTACTCAAATATTCGATTTTTTTTTTTGCACCCTCAGATTCCAGATTTTCAAATATTGTGCGCAGTCCCTAAACAAACCATACATCAATGGAAAGCTTGTTTATTCAGCTTTCAGATGATGCATAAATCTCAATTTCGAAAAATTGACCCTTATGACTGGTTTTGTGCTCCAGGGTCACATATTTGATTCATGAATTGATGCTTTCTTCTTTTCTCGTCACTTACAATCATCCAGTCCGCTTCTTCCACGTTGTCCCCATGTTTGCTCTTTCCGGCAAAGCCCTCGGACACAAAGAGGGGTGTGAGCACGTGTGCCAATGACAGGAAGAGCAGGAAAGGCCAGTCTCTGTGTCTGACATCATAAATCACACCATTCATAATCACCTTAAACCAAAGCCAAAGAAGTTTCCCACCGCAGGCAGAAGAAATGAGTGCATGGGAAACACAACCAGACATAAAGCTGATTTGTTAGGACAAGTTTGATATTTTCTGCATTCAATCGCATCCAAAATAAAACTTTTTGTTTACATAATATATGTGTGTGTACATTAATACAAATACAATAGTATAGAAAGATTTACATGTAAATTTTATAGTCATATAATTTATATTAGATAAAATATATTTATAGTATAAAATAAAAGCTATTTTTCTTTCCGGAGCGTCCGGCGTATCCGCAGCAGATCGGACCACGAGGTAAAAAAAAATAATTGTTGTTATTTTTGTGCGTATTTGATTTATTTGTTGGTTTATTTATTATGTGTATTAATAATTAATTTATTTCGTGTATTTACATATTTTGTGTGATTTTTAATTTATTTATTTTTTATTTTTTGTGCGTATTTATTTATTAGGGTATTGTATTTATTTATTTGTGTATGTTATTATTTATTAGTGTATGTTATTTATTTTGTGGCTTTGTAATTAATTTATTTATTTTTATTATTAGTTTTATTTGTTTCTTTATTTATTTTTGTTCATATTCCCCCTCCATTTTTCTGATCTCATAATTTATTCTCTGTGTATTTCCCTTTTCCCTTAGTAAACATTAATACGAATGTATATCATTAGTACTTTATTTTCCTGCTCTCGCAGTTACACTCAGATGCTACTTACCTGGGAGAGTGAAAACATTTATTTATGTAAGTATATATATATAAACATATATACACACTACCGGTCAAAAGCCTGGGATCAGTAAGACTTGTAATGTTTATATTACATAATATAATTACAAATAGTGTATGTGTATTATATTTGTGTATTTTGTGTGCATTTGTATTTAATTTATTAATTATTTTTGTGCATATTTTATTTGGTATTTGTGTATTTATGTGTATTTTTTTATTTATTTGTGTGTATTTTTCATTAATTATGACATATGTTGTGATCTTATTTGTTGGTTTATTTGTGTATTTAAATTTTTATTTAGTGTATTTTACTTATTTAGTTTGTATTTTTAATTAATTCATTTTTTATTTTTGTGTGTATTTTATTTGTTTGTTTTTGTTTTTTTAAAGAAAAAAAGAGAGGAAAAAAAAGTAAACACCCTAAAGACTCCTAAAAGCTAATAAAACGATATGCATTATATATTTCACCTTCTCCTGCCCTCAAATTAAAAAGTGTGATTTAAATGTAAAAGAGTCATAAAACCAAATGAGATAACTCATGAAAATACAGCCAATAACATGTAAGAATGTGAGAGGGGAAATGTGCTTATTTGCCTGGAAAATAATGTCACAATGCAAAATATCTTTAATAGATGGTTCACCTAAAAATGATCATTTAGTTTTCCTCGTGTCCAAGCCTGGATTACTTTCTTTTAGGGTTATTATCAGCAACTAAATCTGAAACCATAAAACATTTTAGTTAATTGAAATAAAATAAATCCTTTAACATGATATAAAAATATAATGGTTTGTGTTACTGCATTATGCAACTTTGTGCAATAAAATACGCACATAGTCATTTAAATGTAACCACCCTTTTATTCAAACTCAATTATTTACAGGATTTAAAAAACAAAAACAAAATCGAAAGAAACGTCCTACGAATTCAATTTGGTCAGACAACACAATTTCAAAGTGAATCATTCCACGGTGTGAGATTAGCTTTTTTTTACAAATCAGACAAAACTGCGATTAATGACACAGTAATTAAACTAAACGACACTTTTTAAAGTAACGAAATGAAATGCCTCTCCCAAAAGGCTGTCGAATTACACATGCATGCACGCACACACGCATCCCATCCCACTCAAACTATGTGAAAATACATTCAAAACCATTCTTAACAGTCCTAGTGCTAGTCCAGAACTGTAGTCGAAGCAGTAGGAAGATGAGATATTATGAAAAAGGCCTTAATCTGTGACGTTCTGTACTGTGAATGTGTTTGTGTACGATGTAAAGCAGTTGACAGTCGCTTCACTGGACTCGGCTGCTTCACTGCTGGAGTTAGGAGGAGTTCAGGAGAGTGCTTAAAACTGCAGATGAAAAACAAAAACATCACAAATACAGTACGCCCTTCACATCAGTGTCATGCGACTGTAGTTAATGACGGCGCTTCTCAACTGGTTTCCCTTCAGGACACGGCTGGACATCACATGTCCACCAGCACAAAACTGGGATTCTTTATTCATTGTATAAAAATGTACAAAACGTCTTTATAGTCAAACACTGAAATCTATTAATATTATCATGAACAGGACAGGCCTTGTTTTATAGATGATCGACTGGACACACAACCTTCGACATCAACAGGAAAAGAGAGGACGTGTTTCCCCACAGTTCTGAGAGCTGGTTAAGTCTGGGTTCTGGGTGGTTACCAGGGTGTCGCTAGGTAGTCATTAGGGGGTTCTGGGTGGTTGCTAGGTAGTCATTTGAGGGTTCTAGGTGGTTGCCAAGTAGTCACTGGGGCTTCTGAGATGCTAGATAGCTGTTATGTGTTCTGACTGGTTACTAGGATGTTGCTAGATAATAGGTAGGGGTTCTGGGTGGTTGCCAGGGTGTTGCTAGGTAGTCATTCGGGGTTATGGGTGATTGCTAGGGTGTTGGTGGTTATGGGTGGTTGCTATGGTGTTGCTACCTAGTCATTTGAGGGTTCTAGGTGGTTGTTAAGTAATCACTGGGGCTCCTGGGTGGTTGCTAGGGAGTTGTTAAGCGTTCTGACTGGTTACTAAGGTGTTGCTAGATAATAGTTAAGGGTTCTTGGTGGTTGCTAGGTAGTTGTTAGGTGTTCTGACTGGTTACTGGGGTGTTGCTAGATAATAGTTAGGGGGTTCTGGTTGCCAGGGTGTTGCTAGTTAGTCGTTAGGGGGTTCTGGGTGGTTGCCAGGGTGTTGCTGGGTAGTCATAAGGGGCTTCTGTGTGATTGCTAGGGTGTTGGTAGTTCTGGGTGGTTACTATAGTGTTGCTAGGTAGTCATTTGATGGTTCTAGGTGGTTGCTAGGTGTTCTGACTGGTTACTAGGGTGTTGCTAGATAATACTTAGGGGCTTCTGGGTGGTTGCTAGGCAGTTGTTGGGTGGTTATGGTTGGTTGCCAGGGTGTTGCTAGGAAGTTGTTAGGGGGTTGTAGGTGGTTGCTAGGCAGTTGGGAGTTCTGGTTGGTTGTTTGGTGTTGCTCGGTAATTGTTAGGGGTTCTGAGTGATTACTAGGGTGTTTCTAGATAGTAGTTTGTGGGTTCTGGGTGGTTGCTAGGCAGTTGGGGGGGGTTCTGGTTGGTTGCTAGGGTGCTGCTAGGAGTTGTTAGAGGGCTCTGCATGGTTGCTAATTAGTTGTTTGAAGGTTCTGTTTGGTTGCTAGAGTGCTGCTAGGTAGTTGTTAGGGGGTTATAGGTGGTTGCTAGGTAGTTGGCTGTTCTGGTTGGTTGCTAGGGTGCTGCTAGGTAGTCGTTAGATGATTGGGACATCAACAGCAAAAGAGAGGAAGTGTTTCTTCTCCGTTCTGCGAGTTGGTAAGTATGTTTATTTTGAGGCCCAAATGATGCATGATTATATGGTTAGTTGTTTTTTATTATTTGCTTTCATCGCTGTTTCTCACTGCTGAGCAGATCTGAGACCCACCAGATGAGAAGAACTTGTTTACAGCACTATCTATTGTTATATAAATATGATAATATTCAGAGACAAACATGATTTAAAGGTGAAAATGAGCAGTGGATGGCTCACCCTGTGGGTCGCTCTGCGTGCCGTTCTCTTCTTTGGCGCTCTCCGGGTCTCCTGAAGAGAAAGCATATGTTCTCATCACACTCGCTGCATTATCTGAGACTCAGATGTTCATGTGAGTGAAAGTGTAAACACCCACACACCTCTCTGGACTTTGAAGCACAGTTTCTTCTTCTGATAGGTGAAGTATCCGGTTATGGCACCAACAGCTGCTACTGCGATCCCACAAACAACACCAACAACCGTACCGGATACGCTGTCTGCAACAGAACCACACACACCAGGTCGGTCGTGTCAGTATGTGTATATACGGTTACTCGAGTGTTCTGAGTGGTTGCTAGGGAGTTGTCAGGGCGTTCTGGGTGGTTGCTAGGGAGTTGTCAGGGAGTTTCTGGTGGTTGTAGGGAGTTGTCGGGATTCTGGCGGTTGCTAGTGAGTTGTCAGGGAGTTCTGGGTGGTTGCTAGGGAGTTGTCAGGGAGTTCTGGGTGGTTGCTAGGGAGTTGTCAGGGCGTTCTGGGTGGTTGCTAGGGAGTTGTCAGGGAGTTCTGGGTGGTTGCTAGGGAGTTTTAGGGATTCTGGGTGGTTTCTTATGAGTTCATAGTATTATTAGCCGTTCTGTGAAGAAACTGTTACAGGTCGATCTGAATTAATTTAATCATATTCCAAAAGAGTACTTGTAATTAAATTACATTTTAAAATACTCGTAATCAGACTACAGGTACTTTTTTATTGATTACATGATTAGATATTATTCACAGAATGCAATTAATTATTAATAATTTATTTATTTTGCCTAATTATTTTTTTAATCTTTTAAATGTTCCAATTTTTGTCATGTAAAATCTGGAATCAGTAACGGATCACAATTTGTAATTAATCTACCCAGCACTGGTTGTTAGGGGGTTCTGTGTGGTTGCTAGAGCGTTGCTAGGAAGTCATCTTCAGGTCTGTAGACGTGGTTCTCCTTCTTCAACGCAAGTCTGTGGGATTTTCTTAACCTGTTTTATTGTCCAGCAGTGAAAATATTTAGTGTCACTTATAAATAATGCTTAGCGATCTGAACAAACCCCTAACACTAATAATGACATAGTTACAATTATCCAATTAAAAAATTATTATGAGATAAAAAGTCAAAATTATGACATACTAAGTCAATAAAAAAATCAATTATCAAAAAGACCCACGATTATGATCTCCGCCGTTATGGCAAAAAAGCTTCAACCTTTTGTCATAATGATATACCTTTCTATCTCATAATTTCAACATTTTATCTCATAATAATTTTTACTTCTTCCATGAAATATGATATTAGTGTGTTTTGTGATATCAATCCCCAAAATGATAATTCATAATTTTGACTATTTCATTATGACATAAACTTTTTATCATAATTATGACTTTTTGTCATAATTTTTTTACAACTCATAATTTAGAATTTTGTGTCAACATTTTTACTTTTATTTAGACTTTTTTCCACACTATTTTCTTTCTTCCTTTAGGCATGCTAGATTATTTTTAGTCAGAATATATTTTTTTTTAATCTCATTGTTTTTTTTTTTATCTCATAATGTCATAATGACCTTCTCTCTCATAATTGAAATTTTAAAAAACTCAATTTTAACTTGTTAGAATTTTGACGTTTTGTTTTGATCTCTCTCTAAACCTGCATTACTTTCCTTCTCCCATGAAACATGTTAGGTTATTTTAGCCAGAATGCTTTTATTTCATAATTTCGATATTTTATCTCATAATGACTTGGTATGTCATAATTGTGACTTTTTGTGTTTTAAAACGTGTTTTAACTTCAGACATTTTAAATGTATAAAGCGGAGAGTTCCGGAGCTTGATTCTGATTTTTGAGAGAGAAAAGACAGACAGACAAGACTGAACCTGATTTACAGATCCTGCAGGAGATGAAAGAGAGAGAAAGTGCAACAAAAGTCGCTCAACAGGAGTTTATTTACTTTAAGCGAGGCTTCTGACACTCACTGATCATACAAACTGACCCATGATTATTCTGTCATCGTGTCGCTCCATTACATTTATGCATTTAGCAGCTGCTTTTATTTCAAAGTGACTTACAAAAGAGGAACAAAAGCAGTTTGTCAAAGAGCCAACGATATTCGCAATATATTCTGACTGACATCATCTAACATGTTTCATAATACGGGTTATTTAGATTAGATTGAACACAATGACAATCAAGTCTAATCTAAATGACCCTCATACGTCTTATCTTCCACAAAACCTGTTAGATAGTATTAGTCAGAATATCTGTTTTATAACGTAACTCTCCAAAGCATGTTTCATCATTTATACTTTTTTCATATTTATGACATTGTCAATTTCGATTTGAAATTTCAACTTTTTTTCTAAAAATGATGACTTTTTAAATCTCATAATGTACCTTTTGTCATAATTAACATTTTATCTCAATATAGATTTTTTTTTATAATTCAAAGTTTATAGTTTTTGTCATAACTGTAATTTCAACATGTTGCAAGCCTGTATTATTTTCTCAAGCACCAAAAGGGTAATTCATCATTTAGACTTTTTAATTTCATAGTTATGACATTATGCCAATTTTGACTCATAATTTCAACTTTTTTTCTCATAATGATTTTTTTTGTCAAATTTTTGACTTTTTATGCCATTTTTTTATTTATGTAATAATTTTTTCTTAATCCTGTAATTTACTTTTTACTCTCATAATTGACATTTTGTCATCATTTTGACTTTTATCTCCTAATTTAGATTTTTTTTTAATCTTATAATTTTAATTTAATGTCATAAATTTGACTTAATTTCAACAAAACTTGTACTTTTTCTTCTATGAAACATGTTAGATTATTTTAGTCAGAATGTTTGTGTTTTATAACATAAATCTAAAAAAGGATAATCCATGATTTACTTTCCATTTCATAATTAGGACATTTTAAGTCATAATTTTGACTCAAAATTTCGACTTGTTTCTCATAATTATGACTTTTTATCTGGTAATTTAGTTTTTTTTTTTAAGTCATAATTTTAGCTTTTTGTCTACATTTTGATGTCTTCATTTCAACATGTTACTCCAACCCATATTATTTCCTTTCTTCCATGAAACGTCAGAAAGTTAGTGTTTTATAACGTCAAATGAGACGGTGCCAGGTTTTACATCACTGGTTCCTGCATGCGCTGAATGCAAACGTGACGTGATTAACAGCCGATCACTGTTTGTTCTGAACACATGAAGCAGAATCAGTGACGAGCAGATCTTTGTGTCTGTTAGACTGCGTGGGACGGCAGGTATTACAGACGATTAACTGGAGATGATCATCATGTCATTACTGGTGTTTGTTCAGTAAAGCATCACTGTTGCTAGTGCTCAGTGTTAGGGGTTTGTTCAAAACACTAAGTATAAGTACTTATGAGTAACCCTAAATATTTTCACCTGCTGGACAATGAAACTCCCACAGATTTGCTTTGAAGAAGGGACCCGAGCCACATCTACAGACCTTAAGATCAGAGAGATGCGAGGGGTGAACAACCAGGAACCCCCAACAACTACCTAGCAACACCCTAACAACCACCCAGAACCCCCTAATGACAACCTAGGAACACCTAGAACCCTCTAATGACTATTCAGCAACACCCTAGTAACCACCCCACACCTCCTAACTACCTAACAACCACCCAGAACCTTCTAACGACTACCCAGCAACACCCTAGTAACCACCAGAACCACCTAACTACCTAGCAACACCCTAGCAACCACCCAGAACCTTCTAACGACTACCCTAGCAACCACCTAGAACACCCTAGCAAATGCATAGCAACACCCTAGCAACCACCCAGAACCTTCTAACGACTACCCAGCAACACCCTAGTAACCACCAGAACCACCTAACTACTCAGCAACACCCTAGTAACCACACAGAACCACCTAACTACCTAGCAACCACCCAGAACCCTCTAAGAACTCTTAGCAACACCCTAGTAACCACCCCGAACCCCCTAACAACAAGAATCCACCCAGAACACTCCAGCACTTTGACTTTCTCACAAATGTAACACTTAAGAAATGTGTGTTTCTATGATGTAGTTGAAGGATATGATACCGTTTGGCTCAGAAACGGCTCCGGCGCTGCGAGCTGTAATGAGAGAGAAAACATAACGAGATTCAACACAGATATTGCCAATAACTATTTCTGTGTGATATGAAGAAAACACAAATACCCTGCTTTCTTTGTTTCTTTTAGATGCTTTTTGCTGCACACATTTAGCCAGTGTATTGAGTATAATGCACTGCTTACAATATTTTTATTTTATTTCCAGGAAATGCTTTATACGTCAGTATCTCTGATAACTCTGAAGTCCAGAGCTGAAAATCCTGATTATTCTATGCATTTATACCATTTATATGAATTAATATGCTTATAATATATACATTTTTTTAATTGATTACAAAAACTGCCTACCAAGGTTTTAGTCTTTAGTGTCTCAAGACCTTGAGCAAGAACAAGTAAGCATTATAATTTAGGCCAGACTCAGTTTACTTAATTTAACCTGAGAATAGTGCATAATACGATTAAAAGCATGCACTGCAAAAAGATCACGTAAATATGACTAAATGATATAAAACACAAAGTCCGTACCTTTGTCTTGTCCTGCGCTGTGCCGGTCTGCATCTCCCATTGCATTCTCTACTGTAATCAAATATATAATTAGCATGACGCAAACTCTGAAATGTATTGATTCTATACTGAATATGGAAACTTCATTCATTTAGAATCGAGCTGAATTTGTACATTGTGTTTATATATGATATAATTTCAAAGCAGCTTTTAAGAGAAACATTGCATGTTTATGGACATGCTAAACTTTGAATACAATAGATTGTTACCTGGATCCTCTGGTTGTGCTTTCTCTTCTGTAAAGTAAATGATAAATGATATGCTGATATTTGCACTCTGAATCACTAATCATCTCTTTTAATTGAGCGTTTTGACTGGCCGAACCATGAGCAGCAGATAAATGAAGTGTGTGATCACTAACAAGGAACTGAGTGCAGTAATCAGACACACACCACTGAATCTGTTCCAGTTCAGTCATGCGTTATGTGAGCGCTTGAAATGCACTCAAATCGTCGAGACGTGGGGATTTTTTCATGCGCAGTGCTGTGTGATGCGTCATATGTGTAAAGTCATTGGACGAGGCTAACGAGGTTTGGAAATTACATGCAAGCACGAATTATATGGTGCACTGACTGTCAAGAGATTGGAATAATTAAGATATTTTCAATGCTTTTGAAAGTCTCTTCTGTTCACCAGGGCTGCATTTATTTGATCAAAAATACTGTCAAAATTGTGAAATATTATTGCAATGTAAAACAGCTGTTTTCTATGTGAATATTATGTTAAAATGTAATTTATTCCTGTGATGCGCAGCTGTATTTTCAGCATCATTACTCCAGTCTTCATGCACGTTCTTTCAAACACATTAATAATTGACATAAAATTTCTTATCACATTATCGTGACCACCATGATCACGGTTCATATTATCACGGTTTGTCAAATGTGCTGGAGATGTTAAAAAAGTATGACACATAAATCACTTCACCAAGTTTTATATTTATAAATCAACAAACAACAAATAAAATGATTTTTTTGTTTGCATAATCACTAAAACAATATCATTGCCAATGATGTCCGGATTTTAAATGACAACTTGACTGACAACAGTTTTAATAGCATGTTGAAATATCTAATGTTAATGTTCAAATAAAGATTTGAAAAAGTTTAATAAAAAGATAAACCTCACATTTCAGCATTTAAATAAAGAAAATATATGTCAAAATGATGATTGATTATTAAATGATTATATGTATTTATCTGCTCCTAAAATAATACTAGATACCTTATTGTTTAAATGTTTAGAATCCACATAAGCTTGTTTTTCAACAACCGGTCAAAATTTACAGCAGGGCAAGCAAATTCGGTCAGTTTTTTTGATCTACAACACCTTTCACTTTTTAAGCTACAACAAAAGATGGCTTAATGTTATTCTTCATTAAAACGCACAACAACAATAAAACAGTAAGATACAATGACAAACTAGCTTACAAAATATTTATTAACATAAACGAATAAGACGAGGCATGGCATAGGCTACACCACATGCTGTATTATATACCGAATAATAAATTACAGAAAGTTTAGCAAACATTGAGGAATCAAATAAATAAAAAAGAGAACTTGCATAGCATAACGTGAGGTAAACAGCAGAGATAAGCTTTTCAAAATTAAAACAAAAAGACAAGTAAAACTAAACTTGCTGTCGGTGACAATGCTTGCATGTTTTTGTCCCACAAGAATACCAACACGTTCACCTTCTCTGGTTTAAGAAGCATCTTTTACTTTACTTTAGCGTGAAAACCATCCATCGTTTCCTCAATATACGCATAATTTTTGCTGCACGCACCTTCGCGCTCATGCTGACGCGGCTAGTATAGGGCTAAGCCAGGCTCTACCTCGAGAGCTGTCGCAGCTCAAACGGTCCCCGCGCGGTTTTCGTTATGCTTTTCGGTTTCGGTGCCGTTGATGTTTCTCTCACATCCACAAATGCAGCGCTTATTGATTAAACATGCGTTGGTCGGCCAGTGCGCCGCACACAAAATTTAGTCCGCACCGGCAAAACAATCATCACAAAATGCGCCCCATTTTGTCGCACAACTGGAGCCCCTGTGCTGGATAGTATTTATTTATGGCGAGTTGTTCAAATCGCGGTAATCCAATACGGTTTTGATAATTAAAATATGAAACGGTAATACTAAACATGGGGAATTTTATCATGATTTATCATCAAACCGGTAATCGTTACATCCCTAAATTCATCGTTAATGTACTGACACGCAACAACACAGCTTTACGGTATTAACCGTAACAGTCAGGGATCGTTTTATTTTCCACTGTAATTCCAGATTTAAATCGCCCAAAAATGCACTAAAGCTTTGTGATGATCTCTTACCTATATCTTCATCGAAAGCATCAGCAAGACCAAATCCTACAGAATGAACAGGAGAAACACAAAAGCACATGTAAACACGCAGCTGAATGTGACGGACAGTAAACCGCAGCAGGGCGAGATGATCTGACCCTAAAGACTTCATTAAAGGACAGATAGTCAAACCTTCCACTGAGTCCACAGGTTCCTCCGGTACAGCGGTCGAGTCTAGGACAAAATACAATATGAAAATAATTATAATCCACAAAAACCATCCAAGTCACGTTTCACAACACAACCTGTCATTTGATTATTTATTTTCATGACTATTAGGCTTTTTCAACCAAATTCTCATTACTGTAATATGTACTGACAAAGTTTTAATTACTATTTTATTATTATTATTATATAATAAAAACGACTACCCAGCAACACCCGAGTTAACTACCCAGAACAAGCTCACTACTAGCAACAACGCTAGCAATCCACCTAGAACACTCTCAACGACTACCCAGCAACACCCTAGTAACCACCAGAACCACCTAACTACCCAACAACACCCTAGTAACCACCCAGAACCACCTAACTACCCAGCAACACCCTAGTAACCACCAGGACCACCTAACTACCTAGCAACACCCTAGTAACCACCAGGACCACCTAACTACCTAGCAACACCCTAGTAACCACCAGGACCACCTAACTACCTAGCAACACCCTAGTAACCACCAGGACCACCTAACTACCTAGCAACACCCTAGTAACCACCAGGACCACCTAACTACCTAGCAACCACCCAGAACCTTCTAACGACTACCCAGCAACACCCTAGTAACCACCAGAACCACCTAACTACACAGCAACACCCTAGTAACCACCAGGACCACCTAACTACCTAGCAACACC
>JADLZN010006058.1:207500-237860 GCA_018155175.1 Sinocyclocheilus anophthalmus
TTGTGATAAAATGTAAATCTTGTTGTATAGTGCATTTAGTGTATGAGTACTGTTACAGAAATACGATCCAGCTTCATGTATGCATCACATTTATGTTTAAGTTAAAACTGTGTAATCCAAATAAATAAAACGAAAGTGATGATAAATGAAGCTGATCGGATTTCTGGAACAGTACTAATAAAAATAAAATGCACAATAATCAAGATTTACAATTTTCATCAATAAATACAATTGTTTTATCTAATTGGATTTATTGATGATAAATATGTAAATCTTGTTATTGTGCATTTAGTTTATTAGTACTGTTACAGAAATCCGATCAGCTTCATTTATGCATCACATTTATGTTTAAGTTATTGGATTACACAGTTTTAACTTAAACATAAATGTGATGCATAAATGAAGCTGATCGGATTTCTGTAACAGTACTAATAAACTAAATGCACAATAACAAGATTTACATATTTATCATCAATAAATCCAATTTGCAAATTTTAGTTTATAGTACGTTACAGGAAATCCGATCAGCTTCATTATGCATACAGTTATGTTAAGTTAAAAACTGTGTAATCCAAATAAAATAAACTAAATGTGATGCAGAAATGAAGCTGATCGATTTCTGTAAACGTACTAATAATACTAAATGCCCAATAAACAAGATTACCTATTTCTCATCAATAAATATGTAAATCTTGTTATTGTGCATTTAGTTTATTAGTACTGTTACAGAAATCCGATCAGCTTCATTTATGCATCACATTTATGTTTAAGTTATTTGGAGTAACAGTTTAACTTAAACAGAAAGTGATGCATAAATGAAGCTGACTCGGATTTATGTTTAAGTTAAAACTCGTGTAATCCACAATAAAATTAAACAGAAATGGGATGCATAAATGAAGCTGAGCGATTTCGGTAACAGTACTAATAAACTAAGGAACAATAACAAGATTACATATTTATTGAGATAAATATGTCAAATCTGTTATTGGCATTAGTTATTAGTACTGTTACCGAAATCGATCAGCTCATTTAGCATCAATTTATGTTTAAAAAAAATTTTTTATGTTGGAGTACACGTTTTAACTTAAACCATAATGTGATGCAAAAGGAAGATGTATCGGATTTTCTGTAACAGTCATAAACTAAAATGCACAAATTGGATTTATTGTGAGTAAAATGTAAATTTTATTGTGCATTTAGTTTATTTAGTATCTGTTACATGAAATCGATCAGCTTGCATGTAGCATCACATGTATGTTGTTAAGTTAAAACGTGTATCCAAATAAATTAAACATAAATGTGATGCATAATGAGCTGTCGGATTTCTGTAAACAGTACTAATAACTAAATGCACAATAACAAGATTACATATTTATCATCCAATAACCCAATTAGATAAAAAAATTGGATTATATGATAAATATGTAAATCTGTATTGTGCTTTAGTTTATTAGTACGGTACATGAAATCCGATCAGCTTCATTTTATGCAGCACATTATGTTTAATTTATTGGATTAACAGTGTAACCTTAACATAAAGGGATGCATAAATGAAGCTGATCGGATTATGGTTTAAGTTTAAAACTGTGTAACCAAATAAATTTAAAATTTACAGGCAATTCAAGTACATAAATTGGAAAATATTTTTTGCATGCACAAAATTGGATGTACATGCCGTTAGGAGTAGTTTCGATATAAATTGCAACACAAAGGTTAATATTTCAGTTCTTTGTTTTTTTGCTTAATATTACTGTTACGATATCTTAAGAGTGAAATTTGCTTGGGATAAAAGCATCTTCACTCATATTCAGACAGTTATTACAAGCTGTATGCTAGAAGCAAACAGGCGTTACGATGAACAGAGATTTTTACAGAAAGGGCTGCAGTATGGATTTCGTTCCCGTTATAAGGATGAGTTTGGGAGGAAAAGTCTCGTTACGATGGTAACCCTCGTTCCCTGAAGGAGGGAATGTAGACGTCACGTCGGATGACCGACGAATTAGGATCTCGCTTAGAGGGACCCCCAATTTCGCGGTCATCCGACGTGACGTGGAGTGGATACGACTGAAAGGGAACATGAACTACCTTTCTTGTTGAAAGTATTTGCAAAATGCCACAGAGTGAAAAAAGACACTCAGAGCTACCTGCTTCGGCTGGAGCGTCTGCTTCTTCTGCTTCTTCTTCAGCAGCAGCAGGTTCCTCTTCAAAACCAGAGAAGCACGAGTCAGACGCACATGATGCTAGTTGTGCTTTCACCTGATCACGTCAGTCGAGTGAGAACGACACCGTAACTCACATCCAAGTGTTTATTGAGCACCAGTGTATTTTAAACGCTGCATCTCTTTTATTACTCTCATTGTTTCAGTTTTCACTTTAGTTTTGTCCTGCTTGTCAATTTTATTGTTTGTGTGTTTAAGATTTCTAGTGGTATTTTTTTTTTTTTTCAGTTTTAGTTTTTATTTATTTCCATTTAGTAATTTTAGTGCTTCAGCTTAAACATATTTCAGTTAGTTCCCAAGGTTTGTGTCTGCTATTTATATTTTAATATATTTAAGCTTTATTTCAATTACTGAAAACAATTTTTAATAGTTTCAGTTGTAGTTTTTTTTTTTTATCACCCAGTTAGTAACTTTAGTAACTTTAGTTCTTTAACAAGCTTATTTCAACAAATATTTTTTTTAGTTGCCAAAGCAAAATTTCTGGTTTTTGGTTAGTTTGTGTTTTCATATTTTTATTATTTGATTTTATATTTTATGTATTTTATTAATTAAATGTGATTTTTAATTAAATTTAATTAAATTAATTATTTAATTTAATAAAAAATTTATTTATTTTTTATAATTTTTTCCAGCTTCATGTGCAATTACTGAACATTTTTTTCTAATTTTAGTTTTTGTTCAGGTTTCAGTTTAGAATTGTAATGTCAGCTTGAATTTATTATATTTAATGTATTAATTTATTTTATTGTTGCAAAGCACCATTATTTTCGTTTAGTTTAGTTTTCATGTAATATTATATTAGATGTTATTTTATATATTATCTATATATACAGTGGGTATGGAAAGTATTTAGACCCCCTTAAATTTTTTACTCTTTGTTGTATTGCAGCCATTTGTTAAAATCATTTGTTAATTTTTTTTTCTCATTAATGTACGGACAGCACCCCATATTGACATAAAAACACATAATTGTTGACATTTTTGCTGATTTATTAAAAAGAAAAACTGAAATTATCACATGGTCCTAAGTATTCAGACCCTTTGCTCAGTAATTAGTAGAAGCACCCTTTTGATCTAATACAGCCATGAGTCTTTTTGGGAAGATGCAACAAGTTTTTCACACCTGAATTTGGTGATCCTCTGCCATTCCTCCTTGCAGATCCTCTCCAGTTCGGTCAGGTTGGATGGTAAACGTTGGTGGTCAGCCATTTTTAGGTTTCTCCAGAGATGCTCAATTGGGTTTACGTCAGGGCTCTGGCTGGGCCATTCAAGAACAGTCACAGATGTATGTGAGCCAATCCGGGTTATTTAGCGGTGTGGGCTTTTTTTGTTTAAGGGTTCATGCTTGTTGGAAGGTAAACCTTCGGCCAGTCTGAGGTCCTGAGCACTCTGAGAAGGTTTTCGTCCAGGATATCCCTGTACTTGGCCGCAGTCATCTTTCCCTCGATTGCAACCAGTCGTCCTGTCCCTGCAGCTGAAAAAAAACCCCACAGCATGATGCTGCCACCACCAGGCTTCACTGTTGGGACTGTATTGGACAGGTGATGAGCAGTGCATGGTTTTCTCCACACATACCACTTAGAACTAAGGCCAAAAAGTTCTATCTTGGCCTCAACCGACCAGAGAATCTTATTTCTCACCAACTTGGAGTCCTCCATGCGGGCTTTCATGTGTATTGCATTAAGGAGAGGCTTCCGTCGGGCCACTCTGCTATAAAGTCCCGACTGGTGGAGGGCTGCAGTGATTTTTGACTTTCTACAACTTTCTCCCATCCCCAGACTGAATCTCTGGAGCTCAGCCACAGTGATCTTTGGGTTCTTCTTACCTCTCTCACCAAGGCTCTTCTCCCTCGATAGCTCAGTTTGGCCAGACGGCCAGCTCTAGAAAGGGTTCTGGTCGTCCCAAAGTCTTCCATTTAAGGATTATGGAGGCGACTGTGCTCTTAGGAACTTTAAGTGCAGCAGAAATTTTTTTGTAACCTTGGCAAGATCTGTGCCTTGCCACAATTCTGTCGCTGAGCTCTTCAGGCAGTTCCTTTGACCTCATGATTCTCATTTGCTCTGACATGCACTGTGAGCTGTAAGGTCTTATATAGACGGGTGTGTGTGGCTTTCCTAATCAAGTCCATCAGTATAATCAAACACAGCTGGACAAAAATGAAGGTGTAGAACCATCTCAAAGATGATCAGAAGAAACGGACAGCACCTGAGTTAAATATATGAGAGTCACAGCAAAGGGTCTGAATACTTAGGACCATGTGATATTTCAGTTTTTCTTTTTTAATAAATCGGAAAAAATGTAAACAATTCTGTGTTTTTCTGTCCATAGGGGGTGCTGTGTGTACATTAATGAGGAAAAAAAATGAACTTAAATGATTTTAGCAAATGGCTGCAATATAACAAAGAGTGAAAAATTTAAGGGGGTCTGAATACTTCCGTACCCACTGTATATAGGTGTGTGTGTTTATATATATATATCTTCAGCTTTTTGCCATTACTGAATGGTTTTTAATACTTTTAGTTATTTTATTTCCAGTTAGTGACTTCAGTTTTTATTTCCCGTTAGTAATTTTAGTGTTTAAACTCGTTTAGTTGCCAGACCAGTATGTCTGATCTGCTGCGTCTGCTTTTTCAGCGAAACGGAACAGAGAGGAAAATACGTCATAGTCAAAACCACACGATTATTACAGGCTTCCCAGCCCACCGACTGATGAATTTCTATGACTTTTCCAGGCCTTCATGGTCACAGGATAGTGGAAGATGTTGAAATCATTTCATTGAAGATTGCGTTCAGAAAGAGCCGCTTCTAGCTATGAAACATTTCAGGGCTGAGAATAACTGATAGAAACTCCTGATCTCTCAGGTTTCTGTGGCTGTTTTGAATCGTTATTCTCAGTGTTGTTTGTGGAGTGTAATGTCTTTGTGTTTAGATCAGATCACCTGCTGGTGTTTCTTCAGCATCTTCTGTCGCGGCGTCTGAGGAAACACACATCAGGGTTAAAACGCTGTCACTGAACGCTAAAGCACATCTTGATTTTCTCTGAATAATTGTTGAAGCCTGTAGTAAATGAAGTGTACCTGTGTCAGGGTTTGTGTCTTCAGCTTCAGGCTCTATTAGCACACAAGTCATGCTGCGTTATTATACAGATAATGCATTGACTAACAGTCTAACTGTTTATTCTGATTATTATTATCAAACTGAAATAAATGTCAAATGTAAATATATTGAACATTGACATTTTGTACGCATTAAACGGTGCATCAGTGATTCTACCACAGAAAACAAGGGTGCCTTTGCATTGTGCCTAAAATCAGTATTATTTTAGAATTATTGATTATTATTTTGAATAAGATATTATTTTTATATTTTCAAATTTTAGTTACATTTTTAGCAATCTTATGTGCTTTTGTTTAATTTTTATATTGTATATATTTTTCCATTTAAGTTTTATTTATTTCCAGTGACATTAATGGTATGTTTCATAACTGTGCCAAGGCAAAATTCTGATTGTCATTTTGTTAGGTTATTATCAATATTATATTTATTCAGTACTGTACATTCTTGATTTTTAATAGTTTTAGTTTTTTTTCTTCAGGTAGTCATTTTAGTGCTTTATTTTTCAACTTAGGAGACTTGAGATTGTGGTCAGGGTATTGGGCCAAGGAAATGTTTTCGTTTTTCATTACCATTTTCATTAATAAAAGTTTTTAAACTAATATTTTTTTTTTATTTATTTCATCTTATTTCAGTTACTGGATTGTTGCTAAAACTATCATTTTAATGTTTTAGTCGTGTATACTTCCCTTTCAGTACGGCACTCTAGACATCAAGGACCCCCAGCAGTATGACCGACGATTGGGAATCTCGCCAGATGAGACCAATCCACGTCGAGTTTGTAACTAAAGGCCAATGGATAATGGCATGAGGATTTCCCATCCGGCGGCCACAAACGCACTTTTTGAGTGCATCCCAACAAGGTTGTGTTTGCAGCGACGAAGCCTGAAGAATGCGGTACTGACTCTTTCGGGCTCGTGTGCACTGTCGCGATCCGGCGTATTCACCAAAGTCGTCGGCAGGGCAGCCTTGTTACTTGAGAGAAACGATCAGCAATGGCTCCATGGTCCGAGTCAGAGTGGGCGTGGTGAAGTGGTATCACGGGTTCAGGATTACAACGGACTGACACCGAAGAAACATCAAGCCCGTGAATCAGATTTTCGTTTCCTTTGGGCAGGGGTGCCCCTGGAACAGGTATCCAGGCATGCTGTGGTATTCACGGATGCCTCGGCCACTGGCTGGGGGGCCACGTACAACAGGCACGCAGTGTCAGGGGTTTGGACGGGCCCCAACTGCGTGGGCGTTGGGAATATCAGCTACATGCGCGGCAGCTGCTAGGCAGTCGCCACTTGCGACGGCTGGAGCGCACATACAGAAGTGGTGGTTGTCCCCCCCCCCCTTTTTTTCGGGAGAGCAGTTCGGGCGAGGGGGACGTTTAGCAACAAAAGTTCACCATGCCCCCTCAGGGGACCAGGGTTATGTGGACCTGAAAGTGTGACCGGAGGAGGAAGACCCAGCACCCGAGCTTTGCTATGTCCTGTAGCACACTGCGGACAGTACGTGGTCGGAATCAGAACAGCAGAAGGGAAGGCTGTCTCCAAGCAGAGGTTGGCCCACTGGATAGTGGATACCATCACCTTGGCCTATGAAGCACAAGATGTGTCATGCCCACTCAGGTTGCGTGCTCACTCCACCAGGGGTGTCGCATCGTCCTGGGCGCTGGCTCGTGGTGCCTCACTAGCAGACATCTGTAGAGCTGCGGGCTGGGCGACTCCTAACACGTTCGCTAGGTTCTATAGCCATCGTGTGGAGCCGGTTTCCTCCTGTGTTTTCACCTCAAACGGGTAGTGGCACTGAAAGGCCCGGTTCAGAGACGGCTTGCGGCATCCTGGACGCCTATTTCTCCAGAGAGTTCCCTGACCAGGCAGACCCTGTTGAGTCCTCCAGCACTCCGGCAGCCAGACGTGGCGGAGCGTCCGGCGCCAGCTTTAGCCAAATGAATTCCTGAAATCTCGTGTGAAGCTAGTGCCCATATGAGTGACCCGGTTGGGATCCCATATGTGTATTTCCACTGTACAGTTACTAGGGTCGTGTTTCCCCTGGCAGACCACATTCTGCCGTCTCTAAATGATGCAGCCATGAGCCATCTCAGAGACTTCCATGTGTAGTAGGGCCCCTCGGGGTTACTCCACGTGAGTAAATGTCACTTAACCCCCTCTAGGGGGAGGTGACTCCGCAGTGTGTCGTCTTCCAAATAGAAGGGCACACTTTCCCAGTGTTATCCAATAGTCTCACTGTGTGGGTTAAGAGGAACAACAGTAATAGACTTTCTCTGTGTACAGCCTGGTCCTATCGTCGCCTTCTGGAGGATAGGAGGAGGCCCTACACAGGGCATGGAGGGGGCAGCACCTTTGTGGGCGGTTGTGGTAGGGGATCCCAATCGTCGATCAATCACCAACTGATTGTCGAAGGATGTTGAGACGGAAAGGAAACATCTCGGTTACGTATGTAACCCTTGTTCCCTGAAGGCGGAACGGAGACCTCACGTGCCCGGTCGCCACAGTTGATGCACAACAAATCGCTGAGCTGAAGGGGCGTAGACGCTAGGCTCATAAGAGGAAGAAGCATGAATAATGCTGTGCACGCTCTGCTGGGGTGGCGGCAGGGCCAGATGGGAACAGCAGGCCAAGTACATTGGTCTCATTTATTTACAATCGAAGTGGATTGCGTCTCTTGGCGAGATCCCAATTCGTTGATCATCACCGGCGTGATGTCTCGTTCCCTCCTTCAGTTATTTTAGTACATCAAGTTAAACTAAATTCAAATAAATTCAAATATTCTTTTAAATATATAATTTTCATGGTAACTTTTATTTTTATTTCAAGTAACCTTTTATGCTTTTAAAATTAGTTTTACTTAATAATCACCCTGGTTTCAGTTTTAGCTTTTATGTATTTCCAGTTAGTAACTTTAGTGTGTCAACTTATTTTACTTAGCTGCCAAGTTTAGTTTTTCATCTAGTATTTATACTTTATTATTTATTTCATTATTTGTTTATTAATATTTTATGTAATTTCAGCTTATTTTGATTTTTAATAGCTATAGTTTAGTAAACCCTGCTAAGAACACCTCTTACTCGAGATAAAATCATTGTAAAGTGCTTTAATTTTAATGTCTGTGTTTGTTTAACCTGCAGGAGCTGTTGCCTCCTCCGCTGGTTCCTCAGGTGTTTCTTCAGGTGTTTTCTCAGGTGTTTCTTCAGGTGTTTCTTCCGGTGTTTCTTCAGGTGTTTCCTCAGGTGTTTCTTCAGGTGTTTCCTCAGGTGTTTCTTCAGGTGTTTCCTCAGGTGTTTCCTCAGGTGTTTCCTCAGGTGTTTCTTCAGGTGTTTCCTCAGGTGTTTCTTCAGGTGTTTCCTCAGGTGTTTCTTCAGGTGTTTCCTCAGGTGTTTTCTCAGGTGTTTCCTCAGGTGTTTCTTCAGGTGTTTCCTCAGGTGTTTTCTCAGGTGTTTCCTCAGGTGCAGGAACTTCAGCTGGTTTTTCAGCGTCTGCAGCTGAAACATAAAGATCTCTCAATCAGACAGGAGACAGCGTCCCACAGATCTGTCCTCTTTTATCTCGTTGCTGTCAGCATCAGGACCATCAGCTGCTGTCAGATCATAACTCTCTTCTCGTATGTGCAAGCTCTCCTCAAGCGCTCAGGTGACCATAAATCACCGAACCAGGCGCTAAGTGTTTTCAGTGTATATCATATCTATATGCTACGTGTCGGGACAGTTCTGTGTTTCTACCGTCACATCAGAAACATCCAGAGAGGGGCTTTATCAAGAACAAACCTGTTCCAGACCCTCATATCAGCTTTAGAGGACTGCTTCATTACGAGGATTGAACGACACTGCCTTAGCATGACTATATATGCAAGAATTCAGACTAAATTTAAGTCTCTATTCACTGATAATCTTCCTCTCAAATCACAAATGCAGGTTTGTTTCCATACGACACGTGATTCCCATCACATGATCTCAGATGACACAACTTTCCCTAACGTTCTTTAAAAGTTATATCAATATTAGGACAAAATGTTCTTAAAGTAATGTTTATGGAACATTCTTATAACTGTATTAATATTTGATATACGCTCTCATAACGTTGAGGAATTCTCAAAACATCCTTATGATGTTATTTGTACTTGATGAACATCTAAGAAATGCTTTTGTAAGCTTTAAATAACGTTGCAATCGCGACAAGAAAACTGGAGATTTTAACTTCCTTAGAATATTAAAAATAACGTTATATTTTTCTGGGGTAGAAATAATATTAGTACAACGTTTAAGAAATGTTTTTGTAACCTTTAAATGACATTATAGTCACAACAAAAAAAATTATATTTTAACGTTTATAAAATAACAAAAATAAGCGTTCAAATAATGTTAATTTTGAGTAAAAATTTTAATTAGTACAAAGTTTAAGAAACGTTCTTGTAACCTTTAAATTACGTTGTAATCACAACAAACCTTTTTAACGTTCCTAGAATATTAAAAATAAACGTCCAAATAACGTTCAATTTTTTCGTGAATATAAAGTTCGCAGATCGTTTTAAGAAATGCTTTCTAACCTTTAAATAATAAGTTATAATCATAACAATAAAGTGGACATTTAAACGTTTACAAAATAACAAAAATAAATGTTCAAATAACATTGAATTCTGAGTAAAAATAAAATCAGTACAACGTTTAAGAAACATTTTTATAACTTTTAAATAGCGTTATAATCACCACAACAAGAAAACTGGACATTTCAATGTTTTAGAAGCATTTCGTTTTCTTACTCTTAGTTTTTATTTTATTTCCAGTTAGTAACTTTAGTTCTTCAACGGAAACTTTTTTAAGTTAGTTGCCAAGGACCAAATTTAGGATTTTCATAAAGTTTAAATTTGTCATCTAATATTTGATTTCAGCTTTATTTCATTTACTAAAAATAATTTTTAATAGTGTTCGTTTTAGTTAACCCAGATAAAAACTCCACTTACTCGTGGAAAAAAAATCACTGTAAAATCACTGTAAAAACTATAGAATAGTTTAAAACATTGGTCATTTACTCATCCTCATGTTGATTTCTAAGCTTTCATGATCCAAAAAAGCACTATATTCCCAGTCTATTGACGTTTTTGTGATGTTTCGTGAAGAACCAATTCAATTTCAGTTGCTATTGATAACCTTCCTCTCGAATCCCAAATGCAGGTTTGTTTCCACGTGGCACGAGAAAATCATCAGTGTTTCCCATCACATGATCTCAGACCACATGCAATACACTTTTCAGTGCATGCAAAGACTGAAGCTTCATGCATGCATCTCCTTTTTTGTTTTTGTCACACGGGTTTGGAACGACATGAGGGTGAGTAAAAATCGATGGCAAAATTTGATTGGAGGAAATATATCTGATATCTAAGTAAATAAAACTAAAATGCAAGTGTTTAATGGAGTCATGTTGATCTGTTTCAGCTCTGAACAGGTCTGACGGTCAACACTCTCGAATGTGACTCGTTACCCATCACTGCATTAGAACCAAATTAATTAACTAGTTACTAAATCCAACAAAAACCTCTGAATCAGAACAAAACGTTCACTTTCACGCTCTGAACAAAGATGAAGTTGAGAACAGGCCATTTCTGAAGCACAGACTCACAAAACCTGCTCAATGCTTTACATTCGGAGAAAGCCAGAAACGCTGGGGAATCGTAATGATACGGGCACACGTCTAAAAAAACCATGCCACTGCTGCATTTTACAGAACAACGCTTTTCGATCCCAAGTGTTGCATTATTTAAATCACAAAATATTGTAGAAAATTGTGAAATATTATTATAATCTAAAACAGATGTTTTCTGTGTGAATCTCTGTTAAACTGTAAATGTATTTCTGTGATGCGCAGCTGTAGTTTCAGCATCATTCCTCCAGTCTTCAATGCCCACATGATCCTTCAGAGATCAGTAATAAATGCTGATCTGATGCCCCTAGAGAAAACATTCTGATTATTATCAATGCTGAACACAGTCGTGCTGCACAATATTTCTGTGAAAACCGTGATGCATTTTATTTTTCAGGATTCACAGATGAACAGAAAGTTCAAAAGAACAGCATTTATTTAAAATAGAAACTTCCTTAACATTATAAATGTCTTTACTGTCAATTTTGACCAATGTAATGTTCCGGAGTGACATAAGTATAAAGTATATGTATTATAAGAGAGATATATATATTCTTTTTATTTTAAATATTTCTTATTTTCAAAGTTTGAATGGTATAGCGCATCACAGTCACCCCCCACCAAAATTTTTTTGTTTTATTATATATATATCTTATACTGTTTTAATTTTTAATCTCATGTTGTGTGCTGTTGCTTTCATAAGTAAGTAGCTGATAAGAGGATATCTCTTTCTCAAGGATTTTGTTGTGAGCAGTAATTTTCCATTGCTTTGGGATAAAAACACCTGTTGAATTCATGCTGGTCAGAAATCCTGGAGAAATACACAACTCATGAGCTCACTTCACCATCACTTTCTCCTCTTTGCCTCCGTCTGACCAGTGACGTAACCACTAGTTTGGATGCCAGAAAAAAACTAGTTTTGGCTTTCAGATTAATTTCTGTGTTAAACAGATAAAGAATACCTTCTGACGAGATCTGCTAAACAGACTGGATCCAACATTACGGCAGAAACATGATATTTCTCTATTTCAAGCCAGATCTACTACAGTATATGAATTCAAGACGGGTTTCATGATCACATACACACTTAATAATAAAGATAAAATGCCATAAGAACCGTTTCTGGTTCCTCAAAGAACCTCTCAGTGATCAGTCCCCAAAAGAAAAAAATAATCTAGTTTTAATAATCTAAAGAATCTTTTTCGACTATAAATAATATTTTGTGTGTGGGGAAGCATGCATGCAACGCCAGTGAAGAACCTTTATTTTTAATAGTGTTTATTTAGATTCCTAAAGTTCACTTGCACTCTATAAAGAAATTAAGAGAATTTACTACCACAGCTTTAATAAATGCATGGTTTTGCGTAAATGCATTTCATTAATTTAAATGCATTTAAATGCATCATTACATCAACTTAATATTGTGCAATTTAAAGTGTAAATTGCCATTTAAACAGACGTTTTGCATTGGTTGTAGTAATTTAATGAACTTGCTGAAAATTGCTGTGAAGTTGTGCTTTGCATAGGACTGGATAAGTAAATGTTAAGTAAGTGTTTGAGCTTCTGTTATGTGTTTATGGTTGTGTTTTAGATCACATTTACCATATGAGCAATGACTGCACTAATACCAGTGATAAATAATGTCTTATTTAGTTTACATGCGTTACACTACAATTAGCATGTGCTCGGTTCATTTTAACTGAAATAGTAGATCAGATTAATTGTTTCCAAAACCAATGCTTAATCATGTTTTTGTGAGTAATCTAAAATGTGTGCAAACGCTAAGAATTGTTACGTTCCTCTAACTCAATGCATTGGTTTTATTAGAAGCTGTGGAAACATCGTTTTCAAATGTTTCATTATTGAAAGGCTACAAAAAAGTTTCTTCCAATGTTCCACTCGTTTATTTTTAAACCCAGATATGTTACTTGAACGTTTATTTCTGAGGATGTCGTTTAAAGGTTATAAAAGTGTTTGTTTAAATGCACGTTTAGTTTTAGTATTTCAAGCATTTTCTAAATAAAGAACATTATTAGAATGTTCATCAAATACATCATAAGGATCTCAATAACACCATTGTTTGATCTCAAAGTTATGACGTTAAGTTAATGAAGTTAAACATGTTTTGTCCTAACGTTTATATAAAAACATTAGTGAAAGTTGCGAGAACTGATATGAACGTACTATATGTTTTCATTATTTTGTACGTGGGTCAAAGACGTTAAGATGTCCGCATCAAAAGAAATTTACAAAAGTGATTATATGTCGATAGAAAGCACATTGAATGTTAGTAAAGTGTCGACTTTTAAGGTTTCAAATACGTTTTTGAAGAATAAAATGTCAAAATTTGGGGTTGAAATAATGTTACGTTGTCATTCAGTGTAACACAGTATTTATGTAAAAATTCTGACGTGTACAGATTAAATTATATAAAAGAATAAGGGAGCATATACATTTTTTTGGGGGGGGAAACAACAGCAATTTAAAGCAGTATTACACTTATTGTTTTTATGCTTAAAAAACTCATACAGATCTACACAGCAGCACTTTACTTAAATCCTACAAACGATGGATGTGAAATCAATCAAGATCTTGTGCTGCTAGTGATATGGATATCTCAACCGCTTTTGCTTCAGGACTTGCATATCGAGTGGCGACAATACCAGACCCGTATTTAATATCGCCCGGCTCGTATTTACTTCTGTTTTTGGTTTTGTTGATGGTTTCTGAGCATGAGGGCATGAACACGTCTGATTTGACTACATTTGCACGCTCTCACAGTCTCTGACCTCAGCGATGAAGGACTTTTTACTTTTTTATCCTAAGCATGCATGATTTGTGTTTGTGTCTTCTGCATGAGCATTAAAGATCCCTGCTGTAAATTCAGTTGCATGAAGCTTATCATCACCTTCATCAGGAACGGTTGAGTCCTCTGGCGCGAGGTCATCTGCTGGAGAATCTGGATATGAGATAAAAGGCAAATTAGCAACCCACGTTTATCACCTTTATCATCGGAATAAAAAAAACTACGCAGGTGATATATACTGGACCCCGTCAATGGGTTGAGCTGAATAAACACACTGTGAGATCGCAGTTATGAGAAACTGTAAAATGAACCTGAAGAGAGAGAGCTGTAAAACCTTGCTGTTGCTCAGTTTATTACTGTTTGCTAACAGAGAGGGGTGTGTTCAGAGTTATTACAGCACATGAGCTGATGGAAACGTACCTGCATTCTCTGCACCTTCCACTCCATCGTCTGAAAAACAAAACAAAAGAGGCTTATATCACACGAGATTTATCCTATAGATGCACAAATATCTGCTTCATTCATAAAACCGGTCATATGTTTGGTTTCCATGACTTTACTATTATGGATGCACTATGTGTTAGTACTAAATGGGTTAGACAATTTGACAATATGCTGTATATCAGCCAAGTATGTGATATTTTTAGATTTTAAATTTAATTGTGCATGCTCATTTCCCCATATTTTTACATGTATATGCATCATTATGGTCATCTAAAGTCAGGGTTATTATTGTCCGGAATATCCTTTATACATTAATAGTGTCTCGATGATATTAAAATAACACTTAAAAGTAACCATTCACAGCACTAATAATAATTTAAAATAACATCTATTTTCCATGCACTGCATTAAAATGTTGTGATACATACATAAAGTCAGTTACATTTAAAACAACTGATTTCAGTTGTTAGTGTTTTGTTTTTCACTTCTATCATAAATAGGATAATAAATGAGTTTAATATGTGCTGTTTATTGGTCATCAGTCATAGCATGTAAAATAATTATCAAATGTAACGTAAAATAATTATTATCAGTATTAATCAGAATTTTGATTTCAGTGGATATCCATTGACCGTTTTTCTAAAATGTGGGAAACTCATAGATGCATCCAAACTCTTGACTGCTTGTGATAATGATAATGAAGGGATATGTTTTGTGATATGATCTTAAACAGATGCATCTTCAGTTTTAATGCAAATGCAGTGGTATGTTTAATGTAGCAGTGGTTTTGTTTGTTTTATTAGCCGGCTCGTTCGATGGACATCCAGTGCTTCGTGCAGCATGTCTTCATATGCCTTTTGTGTTATAACGCAGATGCATTATGTAACACCTTCTGTCAAGGTTGTCACGTTTCAGCGGCTTTCGTGTCGTCGAATGGAGGCGAAATCTTGCATGCATTTGCACAATTGCTAATGATTTTTGTCTCTCAAGCTTTTAATTTCCACAGCCGGCTTTTTCTTTGATGCCGTTGGCACAGTTGGTATTTGTCAGATTAAGAGACACAAAGGAAGTTTACACACCTGTCCACACAAACACCGAACAAAGAGCTTCTCTCTGCGCAGCAGAATACAAAAATCCAAGGCTGTGGCAATGCATGTGCCTCGCTGCGTCTCTCAGATTGCGACAGAGGCACGCAAACTCCCTCGGGTGCATCAAAAGCATCCCTAACTCCACCATGTTCTCCATACAGGGTGTGGTCTACATCTGGGACTGGATTGAATTTCTGAGACTACACCTCAGTCTTTCTCGGTTTACAGCAGTGAGCTAAATGCATGTTCTCCTCTACATCTGGAGGGAATCTGACATATCAGCGCTAAACAGGCCTGTAAATCACCAAAGACGCCAGACACCTTTTAATCCCGGTCCCGAACATTCGGTTACATCCTGTAAACGTTTAAGAAGTGCGAAACATTTGGATGAAGTCATTCTGAGACTCTGAGTCAAGAACACAATGTACAAAGGGGGAACTGCAGAGAGCTGTGAAGAGCTGGGTAAGGCTTTACAGCTTCAACAAGTCATTTCTGAGGGTTTTATTTTAGTGACCGACAGCATTCAACCCAGAATGTATGGATTTCCAATCATGCATGCACAGCCTAATAATAGTCCTTTTGTCTCAAACATGTGATCTTAGAGCTGATATACACACTCACTCTATCCAAAAAAAAAAAGAGACATGCATGCTTCCCATTTCATCTGGAAGTCTCTCTTTACATATGAATTTATATTCAATTAATTAATACATTATATACTTTCAGTGTTCAATTTAAAAGTATACATCACTTCATGAATGGGTAACACTGGAAGCAGAAAACAAAGACACTTTGAAATGTTAGTATCTCGTTAGTAAATGTGATTTTAAACTAGTTTAAGTAAACTCTTACCTTGCATCTTCACTCCAGTCACGATTAAACTCCCAAGGAGGAAGATCCACAGGCATGACATCATTGCTTCTTGAATGAAACTGAGCTGAACGGGGTCTGAAACCTGTTTTCACTTTTAGCGAGAGGTGTAAGTATAATTCGCGTTCGCTCGCATGTGCAACTCTCCCGCAAGCTTTTGTTGTACAAACTTTACTTTACTGGGTGCGCAGCTCTGAGTCCACCGCCCACTCACATGTGGGATTGACTTGTGTAGCATCCAATTGCAGGTCTGTCTCGCTGGTTTCTCACTGAAGTCTCATGCACGGAGGATGCACAAGGAATCCCTCCCTCGCGTGACATATTATGACATTGCACGACTCGACAGAAGCGCATATAGGTTTGCATGCAGTGTAGCGCAGTGCATGATGTTTCCGCTATTGATGCATTTTCGTTTTCCTTTAGAATTCGTGTTATAATGCATAGCAAGGTTTCTAGCCCTCCGTGCCCTTTGCCGTGAACACCCACCCAACCACCCCAAATAATATACCTTTCCTAAACGTTGAGAGGGAACGCAATGAATGGAGGTGGTTTAAAACCTAGCGAGCTGCCTACTTAAGGGCTTCAGCGTTGGCTTTCAGCTCACTAGAAACCCACCTTTGCCTGAAGTGCTGGGCTTCTGAGACACAGCTCCATTCATCCGTTTCGCACCTCTGGGGAAGTTCCCTCTTTAACGTTCAGGAAAGCTTTTACTACTGAACTTGAGCCACCCAGCGGGGGAGCGCAGCAGCACGCACTCGAGTTCAGGAGTTGAATGTCAGATCTGTCTTTAGGCACGTTTTGTCGCTCAAAACGCAAACTGTGCTACTTCTTTGTTTGCACGGGTAACTTATCAGAAGGGCGCGGTGCGGATGAGGCCTGATCCGATAACGTCAGCAAACAAACAGGACGAGTTTTTTGGAGTAAGCAAAAAAGTGTAGCCTACACTGCAAAAAAAATAAATGTGTTGGGTTGACTTCAAGTAATTGCTAGTGCATTTCACAACTAATCACAAAGAAATGGCAAGTATGTGAAATTTTGAGGTAGAAGTATTTTCTTGTAAAACATATTTCAATACTCACCCTGTTGAAAAAAACAGCAAATTGCTGGTTAGGTATGTTTTGACGCTGGGATGCTGTTTGATGCATTGTTCTTTCCAGCCATGACCACATAAACCGCAAAGGACCACTCACCAGCAAAGGGACGCAGCATAAACCAGCAAAGGACCTCTTAATCAGCAAATGACCAGCATAAACCGCAAAGGACCAGCATAAACCCATCCAAGGACCGCTTAACCCACAAAGACCACTAAAACAGCACAGGACCAACATAAATTCAGCATGACCATTTTACACCATCAAGGACGCATCATAAACCTCAAAGGACCATCAGAAACCAGCAAGGACCAGCATACAACCATCAAAGGACCAGCTAAAACCACCATAAACCAACAAAAGGACCAGCATAAAACAGCAAAAGACCAGCATAAACCAGCAAAAGAACAGCATAAACCAGCAAAGGACCATCTTAAACCAGCAAAGGACCAGCATAAACCAGCAAGGACCAGCATAAACCAGCAAAGGCTTCGTTTAAAACAAGCGAATGACGCATCATAACCAGCACATTACCAGCATAAACCAACTAAACCAGCAAAGGACCAGCTAAACCAGCAAAGGACCAGCTTAAACCACCAAAGAACCAGCTAAAACCAGCAAAAGGACCAGCATAAACCCGCAAAGGGACCAGCATAAACCAGCAAAGGACAAGCTAAAACCAGCAAAGGACCAGCATAAAACCAGCAAAGGACCCCTTAAACCAGCAAATGACCAGCTAAAACCAGCAAATGACCAGCAAAAGGACCAGCATAAACAAGAAAAGGACCAGCATAAACCATCAAGGCCCAGCTTAAACCAGCAAAAGGACCAGCATAAAGCAGCAAAAGGACCAGCTAAAACCATCAAAGGACCATTTTAACCAGCAAAGGACGCATAAACCAGCACATGAAACACATAAACCAGCAAGGCCAGCTAACCAGCAAAGTACATCTAAAACAGCACAGGACCACATAACCCAGCAAAGTACATCCTCCACCAGTCACATGACCACATAAACCTGCAAAGGACCAGTTTAAACCAGCAAATGGATCAATTTAAACCAGCAAAAGGGCCAGTTTAAACCAGAAAAGGACCAGTTTAAACCAGAAAAGGACCAGCTTAAACAAGCAAAGGATCAGAAAAAACCAGCAAAGGACCAGCTAAAACCAGCAAAGGGCCAGCATAAACCAGCAAAAGAACCAGAATAAACCAGCAAAGGACCAGCTAAACCATCAAAGGACCAGTTTAAACCAGCAAAGGACCAGAAAAGGACCAGCATAAACCAGCCAAGGACCATCTTAAACCAGCAAAGGACCATCTTAAACCAGCAAAGGACCATCTTAAATCAGCAAAGGACCAGTTTAAACCAGCACATGACCAGCATAAACCGGCAAAGGACCAGCTAAAACCAGCAAATGACCAGCATAAACCAGCAAAGGACCAGCACATTCCAGCAAAGGACCAGCTTAAACCAGCAAAGGACCATCTTAAAACAGCAAAGGACCAGCATAAAACAGCAAAAGACCAGCTTAAACCAGCAAAGGCCCAGCAAAAACCAGCAAAAGACCAGCAAAGGACCGCTTACACACAAAGGGACCAGCTAACCAGCAAAGGACCAGCTTAAACCAAAGGACCAGCTTAAACCAGCAAAAACCAGCAAAGGACCAGCTTAAACCATCAAAGGACCAGTTTAAACCAGCAAAGTACCAGCTTAAACCAGCAAAGGACCAGCTTAAAACCAGCAAAGGACCAGCATAAAAAAGCAAAGGACCAGCATAAACCAGCAAAGGACCCGCTTAAACCAGCATCCCACCGTCAAAACATACCTAACCAGCATATGCTGGTTTTTTCAACAGGGCACTATTCTATTTATCACTATTTTAGCGGAAAATACAGGTTCGCGAACAGAAATTGCATGCTGACAAAACAGTGCCAATATTTGACACTTCATAGTTACATTTTTTTATCAACATATCTCGGTAAGTCAAGGGCGTGTATTTACATCAAAACAGATGCGATCGCTTCAGGAGGTAACCATGGCGACTTGACCGATTTATCGGCTAAAACCAAAACCTTGCAAATGTTTGACACTTTATAGTTTTATATTTCATAAACATATCTCAGCAAGTCAAGGGCGTGTATTTTGACCTGGCATTAAATAGAGGCTTGCAAAGACAAAATGCGATGCGTAGAGGTAACCATAGCAACAGTAAGCGAGTTGAGCGCTTTGCGAAAGCTTCATCATCGGATGGAACTTTGACAAAACAGTGCCAATATTTGACACTTTGTAGTTTGATTTTTCATAAATGTATCTCAGTTCATCAGGGCGTGTATTTACAACTAAACACATGCTTGAGAACAGGAATAGCATCCCTTGAAGTAATCATGGCAACAGTATACGACTTGAGCGATTTATCGGCTAAAACCAAAACCTTGCCATTATTTGACACTTTATAGAGGGATTTATTACAAACATATCTCACAAAGTCAGTACAAGTTAGTTAGGGCACGCAATTTTAACTACCGGTGCTCCCAAACGGGAATTGCGATTGTGTGAGGAGGTAACCATAGCAACAGTATGCGACTTGCGCGCTTTGACAGCATCATCAACAGTGCCGATATTTGACACTTTTTAGTTTTGTTTATCATATACTAATATCTCAGAAAGTACATTTTCACAGTAAGCGACTTGAGCATTTTATGAAAGTGTCATAATCGGATGGAAAGTTAACAAAACAGAGCCGATATTTTACATCTATAGATCAGAAAATATCTGCATCATAAACATATCTCAAAAAGTCAGCGTTTTGTTAAAGACAAAAAGCCTAAAGTTGATGTTGGCTAACTGGATTCTCCGAAACAAACCAAAATTGTTTTAACCCCTGAAAGTATAGCTGTATCAAAGGCCACAGTAGTAGGCTACTATTATCTCAGATTTAAAAAAAGAATAATCATATTTATGTCATAAATAATTGCTGTTGCTGAGGAGGTAACCATAGCAACCGTAGCATCTTGAGCGCTTTAAGCGTCATAATCGGATGGAAAGTTAACAAAACAGTGCCGATATTTTACATTTATAGATCAGAAAATATTTACATCATAAATATATCTCAAAAAGTCAATGTTTTGTTAAAGACAAAAGTCTAACTGGAATCTCCGAAACGAACTGAAAGTGTTAACCCTTGAAAGTATAGCTGTATTAATGGGTAGTAGGCTACTATTATTATCTCAGATATATAAAAATAGAAGAATCGTATTTATGCCATAAATGAAACAAATGTGAGCATTCATAACGTGCTTTCTTTGTTCTTTTGTTTGTTCAGTTCCTTCATTGAGGGTCAATCTCTGTGGTCTCCCCCCTTAACACAGGGCTTCATGGACAATTCCATCTGATGAAGTTGAATCAACCTGTTCCACAGCAGATCCAGAGCCGCTGCGTCTGCTCTCCAATCCGAGCATGCTCAACACCGGCCGGCTTTCTGCAGATGATCGCTCGTGATGCGCCTTCACCGGGAACGCGTGTGAGTGATACGCTGGAAATGTCAACATCAAAAGCCAAAGGTCTGGTCTGATGGTGAGGAGCGAGCCGAGCATCCATGCGCCTCAGCGGACTGTTGCGAATTGCTGAAATGCAGTCTCTCATCTCACCAGTGACTAAGGCTATCCTTGTAGCTCTGTTTATTTTTGCCATTTTGCTCATCCTCTATGTGATACTGTGGTACATATGCAGAGACGTGGACTGTGATCACGGCATTTGATTTTGGAGACCGAAGCTGCGGATCCGCGGAGAAGTCAGGGTGACCCCGGTAAGCGCGTCCGCGTGCCCTTCATTCACACGTTATCTTTATGAAATCGCCACACAACGCTGGTCAGAAATCATTATTTGTGAGTTATGCATTCGTTCGTTTTCCATGATAGCGCGCTATTGCACGCGCAGTGATAGACGTGTCACTCTGCAATGACTCCACGGCTCATCAGACCGTCATCATCGCGTTCATTACGAATGAAACTGCATGCACTTGAACGGTTTTTCACGAAAAATAACGTTTGGATAGATGCGTTAGCTGTTGGTTCAATTTTGGTTCCATGCACGTTCCGGGAACGTTAGTTTATGGCTATTAAAATACATCTGAAAAGAATAGAACCTCGGAATGAATTGGTTACCAAAATGATAAACGCGGAGCGTGCACTAACGTTCCGCGTTTAATAGGTGCAACAATTGAAGGAATAGCGCAGATTTGAATACCCAAGCATTTCAACGCAGATGTCGAACTAGTTAAACAAAAGTCGGACGCAAACAAGATGCACGAAGGTTATGAGAAATAAACAAGCTGTTGTCGCAAGTTGCAAGATGCATCTACTGTAAAGACGATTTTGATACTTAATACTAATGTTCAGCAAATGTTTTTCAGTAGTGTGTTATCATGCACTTTTGTAGCAAGAAGTGAGCGTTCAGCTGAGACTGACCGCAGCTTTGCAGCAGTTTATTGCAGTCTGTGCTCTTTGAACTTGTTAAAAGCATTGCATTCTTGCAGCTCTGGGACTTGAGGAGACAGATAGCGTGTCGAATGGTTTTCTGCTTCCCTACAGAGATCCTAAACAACACTCTTCTGTAATATTACCATTGCTGTCTTAATACCTTTCATCTTTAAATGAACACGAGTTGAACCCATGCAATTTCCGCTCTACATGCTCGCATTATTGGTTAAAATAGCCATTATGGGTTGTGAAGGAGAACCCAAGGGCAGATGCAAATTGCCACTGCAGTGTGTTTGAGAAGCACTGTTGAACTCATCTCAGAAGGGTGCATGGCATTTCATACGCTTTAATCATCACAACCACTTATGCATTTACACCAGTCGAATAGACATTTATCTGCGCCAATTTATTCATGCAGATGTCAAAGTCTTTTGAGTGAGATGTGCTGACTGGTGTATTAAATGAGAACAAAACATGCAAAAGGCAGAATGGATCTCGGTTCATGTCATTGTCGTGCCTGGAGTGGGTTGGAACAGGAACAGACAGAGAATTAAGTGTCACACTGAAAGACAGAAGGAATGTCCCTAGACAAATCATATCAAACGCTCCTGTTAGTCCACTTCTGCTCGACTGCCTGCCGTCTGTCTGTCACTCAACAGGTTTCGATGGGCATGTTGAGGAATTCACTTGATCACTGTTCCTTCATTCAGTCCCTTACAGAAGCAGCACATTACTAGCAATGCTTTGTAAAAGTAAATATAGGCTACATGAAAGCCTCTTAAATCTGTATTTGTGCATCAAAGCACAAGTGTTTAAAGGAAACATTGCTGTAGTTGTGCATCACTAAAATGTACGAAAACCTATTTTCCGCCATGGGATAAAAAAAAAAATTTAATTGAGACTTTGGTCCCACAATTCTGAGAAAAAAGACAGAATTGCAAGAAAAACGGTTCTGATTTAACAATTTGTAATTCTGACTTTTCTTATAGTTGCAAATGTGTGTCTTGCAGTTCTGAGTTATTTCCTGCAATTCTCAGTTTATATCTCACAATTCTGAGAAGAAAAGCCAGATTTTGGGTTATAAACCCACGATTGCAACAAAAAAAGTCAGGTTTGTGTCTCGATTACTTTATTATCTATTCCATGGCAGGAAAAAATAAATAAAAAAACAGTTTGAAAAAAATGCAAGATGTAAATTCAGAATTCTAAGAAAAAAGTCAGAATTTCTAAATCATGAATTGCAAGATTATAAAGTCACAATTATTGCTAAAAAAAAATCATGGTGCAAACACCGCTTCCTGAAGTTTACTTCACTTCGGAACAGTCATTCACGGATTTGCGCTGCGCAGCATCTTCACACACAGAGGGAAAAAAAAAAAAAAAAACAAAAAAGAAAAAAAAAAAAAAAAAAAAATTTCTAGAGAATGTGAAGTGACATAATTTACCTCTGTAAATAAATACTATTTAAATGTACGTCTCGCACACTTTAATGCCCTTTGTATGGAACATACGTTCCCTTCAAACTGGAATCATGGAGGAAATATCCGGTAATGTCCACTTCGCAGGGCACTTACGGTCGAATAGAACAGACGTTGCATGTCATAAGAGATACTATGAAAATGTGCATTACTGGAATTGGGAACTGCTGATGTAGCCTATTGTAGTAATGCTTTCTCTGGTATTCTGGTCTGTGAGCGTATATGCGTTCAGGGGCCGTGGTTTTGGACGGCGATTGCAGGGAGGGCGGGACATTCGCTTTCAGTGCTATCAGACTAAAGTTAACATTTTCCAAGATCTCCTACTGCACCTTTAAAAAAACTCATATTTACTAGGCTGATCTGCTTGAGTCTAAAGGGAACCTTATACAACCCAAAAACCCCCACCCCCCTCCCCGCCCATAAAAAACTGTCCTAAATGCTCAGGCAACAAAGCAAGGGCCAAAGGCATTAATGTCTAACTTATGTCTCAAGCTGTGTGTAGAAGAAACACAAATGCATGTTAACAAATACACAAAGGGACAGTCCAAACTGAAGCAGATGTGATAGGATCCGAGACGGCTGGGAAATCGGACCCCGCAGCACCTGTTAATATTTAAAAACAATGGAAGTGCAAAAATTAAGGAAAACAGAGCAGTGGTGACATCATAATTTTTCAAACAGGCTCAGTCGGGAGGGGTTTTTGGTGGGGTCTGTTAGGGGTCAGCTAGTTCCAGGGCAGGAAACTAAGAAAGAAGGAATTCGAGAGCTCAGGAACTCAGCAGCTATGTTCGAAAGATTTAGCAAACAATGTGAAGCTGGAAGTGACCTGCATATCAGCCTCTCCGGCTCCTGGTGTTATTAGACAAGAGCTGTGGTAGATAAATGCATTATTTATTAATAGAATACATTTAATTTAATTGATGTTATTTAATGAATATAATAATTACAATTACATTTATCTAATTGATTATTAATAATATTAACTCTCCTTTACCATCTTGGACCGGCAACCATTTTAGGGAAAAACAAAATATTTTTTTATGTCCGTATATTGGTTATAGCATGAGAACAAAAAATAAAAATGATATTTCATTCACAAGTTATGCTATGTCCTTGGTAGAGGACATCGGGACTCATTAAAAAAAAAAAAAAAAAAACAAAGACATGAATGAACTGCATAGGCAAAAACATTGATTTTTTTTAATCGCCATCCATTTTTATTTTCAGGATCCTTTTTTTTTTTTTACCAAACTTTGTATAAAGATTATTCTCAACTATGTTATGAAAGATATTTTTAAAAAGCATTTTTTATTGCAAAATGTGTGTAAAATGGCCATAAACATGTTTTCTCATTATATATAATGTATCTAAACTAAACCTAATTTGCATATACATGTGTTTTTGGGGCGACATGTAATGAAAAAAGAAGTGTAATAGCGGGAGTAATAATTGACAAGATTCTCATAATAATATATAATATTTCATAGAAATATTGAAATATATTTTCTTTCCCGATTCATTTGTTGTGTCTCCCAAAATGAGTAATAAAAATGCTTTTAGTCCCGGTGTCCTCATACGAGGACATGTATGAAATCAACGTCCTGTTTCGTAACAGAAAGTCATATTCTGATTTGAAACCCCATCACATTTTTCTGAGAAGTTTTTTATGACAAACAATTTGAAAATTAGTCTGATTTGAATGATAATTACAAAATATTATCATAGTTCCATACGAGTGTCACTAAATTAATATCAGACATTTTTGAAGACCAAGGAGAGGGAGTGGTGATGGTGAAACATCCAAACATTTAGTATCTCTGAAAAGCCCTGAATGTGCTCTGTACAGGATATCCAGACTTAAAACTGTGGCATGTAACGTTATAGTCTCAGAGAAATTCACTAAAATGAATTGAGGATGCAGGGTCTCAGGAGGTTAATATTGTGTATTTGTTTGGAATCTTGTCAAACATCATGTTATGTCCCAAAAAACACATGCACTATAAAGTACCACCATATAAGTTGCTGTGGTTGGGTGCTTTTTCAATAACTTGAAAGAACAGTCTATTAAACTGTCTCCATGGAAACTTCAGAAAAACCCTATGAAACCACTATTAAGCCTCTTTGTTTAATTCCAACTGCTCTTAAAAAAATCATTATCTAGGCATAAGGGTAGTTCACTCTTAAAAACTACAGTATATGAGCTGTAGGAGCACAGGAAATTTAAGTAAACTAGCACATTCGGGAAAGCCTAATACCCAATGGGCCATGCAAAGCATTCTGAGCCCCCCCAACGTGGCGCTTTTGAAGTAGGCAACTAAGCATTTTTGCATGGGCCCAGCACAAGAAAATATATATTTTTATCTGCTTTGTTTACAGTTGCCAGATTCGGAGACCCTTTGAAATGTGCAGCGGTGTCATGGTGCTTCATTCATCTCCCAAGTTCTCAATTAAAACCCACTGCTCACAAGCTGAGAGGAACGAAGAGGAATGCTCAATGTGGAACATCTGCAAACATCACATCGGCGAGGCGCAAACCCCCCTCCTCAAAATGGTGAGAAAACGGAGAGCATCTTCTTTCTTCTCTCAAGGGTAGGGGTGGGGGGTGGGGTGTATGGCAATGAGCTGTGAAGGAAGGTGGGGTTTAGGGGGGGCTTCTGCAGAGGAGCCTTTGTGCCAAGATCACAACCAGATGTGCCAAGAGCGTCCAAACAGGAATGAGTGCATGTCTGCAATTTTCAGCAATTTGTCAGATTTAAGGGTTCACCCCAATACCACCTGATAGACAAATAAAATCCTCCCCACGCCCATGCAATAATTCGAAACACGCGGCACCCCCCAGAGAGCCAATCTGCAGCCCAGTTGCTCATTCAGTGACAAGACAAGGCCCTGAAGTGAATCATTGAGCCTGCATAATCTGAAACAAAGTCAAAAATGTTCATCATCGTTTCCCTCGGTCTGCGTCCCGGCGGAGTGAAGATGTTGAAATCCGTACAGTCTTCACACGCTTTAAATCCATCACACGGCACATTTGTGCAAAAAAAAAACGTCTTGATCCAAAACAAACATTTGAATAAATAAGCATGAGCGACAGCCAGTTAATCCCTCTGGTGGCACGTCGTAAATCCAGCCTCAAATTTTTGGCCTTTAAATGATTTTTGCCACACACGCTCACTATTCCACTGTTTACATAATCAGTCCACAAAATTATTTTCAAGAAATATAGCTGTGGTCTATAAAGCTCACATTGTCAGGTGAATGAGCAAAATTTTTTCCTATCTGTTGTTTCCTATTTTTTTTTGTGTGTGTTTTGTTTTGAGCTTTGTTTTGTTTTTGTTTTGTTTTTTTTGTGTTTTTTCTGGGGAAATCATAATTGCAAAGGCCTTTTAGTAAGTGAACGAAAAAGAAAAAGTAACATTATTGTATTGTGTTTTTATTTTGTTTCATGATTTGTTGTATTTTTTTAAATTAATTCATTAATTTTATTATTATATATATTTTTTTCATTATTATTATTGTGAAACCTTTAGTATGTTAAAAAGAAAACCAAAATGAATAACTGATAAGTTATTAACAGATAATTATTAACCTTTTTTAACGCTCGGTGTTATCAATGTTCAACAATGTGTCATTTGAAAAAACATCACCAAACGCTTTTGGAAAAGCAATCCAAGTTCCAAGCGACAAGGTTTCATTTTCTGGTCCTGGTACTGTTTTTGCAGTGTGGTCACAGTGTGCTCTCAATGCCAGTTAAAATAACGAATATGCATACTAAATGTAGTTTCTGATAATGCAAATACCCAGAGCTATGCCTCATATTCTGTATAATATGTGCCTTCACTGGATTTATTGCACTGTAAATGCAGTAGGTTGTACAGGGACTTGAGTAAGTGTGAGAATAAGTCTTACACCCATTTTCCACAAAGTTGTTCATGTTTATACCATTAGGTATGTTTTTAGTGTACTTTGAGTCCATGGCTCACTTCCAACTGAGGGACTCTGTTTTAGCCATCCTCGCACTGTTGTTCCTGGACATGCATAGGCAGGCTTTGTTTTAGAGACAAGACATCTTGTGTCCGTAGGTGTTGGCCAAGCATGACTTCATAAGATGTGTGTGGTCATGCGTCCGTGCGGGTAAACGCTGGGCAGAATGTGAAGAACATACCTTCATTTGTTTGAGTTTGCATACCACTGTGTCCATGAGGGCCAAGAGCAGCTGACTTGTACCATCTGTGGCGTAAGATTCTCGCTACCCACTGTTGCTTCAAGGCCCGTCTAATTGCCCGTCAGGGGGCTTGGGGTTTTTGCCCACTGATCCCATTCACCACTTCACCCATCTTAGGCTGTTTTCAAGGCTGTCGTCACTTTCGAAATGGCAAATGATTTTAAATTATGGCCTCGCAAGTCTTTGTCAATAGCCGTCCTGAATCTTAACGTGAATTGGTTGGTCTTCAACCTCCACAGGTTTGTTTTTCTTCAGGTTTGTTTCTCACACGCTGGCTGACAACATATATCAAGCTTGCCTGTTTAGTCAATTTCAAAATATTTTATTTTGGGCGATTTTTCGAAAGGGAGCTACAGGTATCCCAAAACCAAGATGCCTAAGAGTGGAGAAACGGGACATTTTGACAAAAATCCAAGAGATGAAGGCTTTCTTGGTGTAACAGAAGAGAGTATGGATGAGGGGAAGATCAACCCAGCCTATGAATCAGAGAAGATTTAATAATAAGGTGCATCACTCGATGAAAGACTTTGAAGGCTCTAAACACAATTTGTTAAAATATTTGACTGTTTGAGGAGAACTTGATCAAACCAAATATCTAAATGCAGTTTATTTAAATGAATGTGATGTAATTATATAATCACTAAAGTGACTGAGTCATGAACAGCAATAAAAGCAAACACTTTAGGCAATTTTATTGGTATCAAATTGTTAATATGTCTTTATGAGATGATATAACACTGGACTTGTAAAGTTGTCTTATTATTGTTACATAATGTGCAGGGCACACTATGCTATAAGAGTATACTCACCTAAATGTCTGTAATGTATACGTATGCATTTAAAAGCTTGGGGTCAGTAAGATTTTTTAATGTTTTTGAAAGAACTCTCCTTTACGCTCACCAAAGCTGCATTTATTTGATGGAAAAAAAGAAGATAAAAACAGCAATTAACAGTAATAATTTAATTTAATTTCAGGGTTTAATTTATTTCTGTGATGGTGAAGCTGAATTTTCAGCAGCCATTACTCCAATTTGAGTCACATGATCCTTAAAAGATTTTAAAAACGTTTTGGAAACATTAATACTCTTTTTAGGATCCTTTAACAAATAGAAAGCTCAAAAGAACAGCATTTATTTGAAATATAATTTTGTGTAACATTATATATGTATTTACTGTTACTTTTGATCAATGATTTGAATGTGTCCTTGCTGAATAAAAGTATCAAATTCTTTCAAACCAAAAATCTTACTGACCCCAAACCTTTAATAGTGTGTGTATTTGTATAAAGAAAAAATGTAAACATGTACGTTTGTTATTCTAATTTATATAATTATTATTTTAAAGTAAAAGTGATCTTTGGATCTCATTTGATTAAAATTTGAGTAGTGCTATATGATCAATTTTGCATTGTTGTTTAGACTCTACTTACCAATACATTCATCTGCCACTAAAAGCTATTAATGCAAAATATCTTGAATTTGATGTAAGATATGATTTAGCTGACTAAGAGCGGGGACAAGGTGAGTTCAGAGGAAATAACCCCTGCCATGAGTGGAATGAACTTTACTGTTATTTCACAGCTTGATACTTGCCCTTATTACTGTGTTTTTCAACACCCCCCATGGGCTTTGAGTTTGTTACTTGCCAACATTTAATCTTGTTAAAATTGAACATTCATTTGGACAAATCCCATTGGATATTACATGATTTTCTTCTGTTATAAAACCTAATCCTTCTGATAAAGGGAAACCATTTCTTGCCAATTAAAGGTGCTTTTGTTTTCTGTGTTGGCTTAGTCTGTCGAAGTCCCTTTAAGAGTTTTGATGATTTAACCATCTAAAACACATTTGTCTACCAGGATGTACTCCCATGGCCATTGGCGATTTGACATGCATTGTTCTGAGAAAGAGGTGAAAGAAACATCCTGACAGAGAAGAGCCCAGACCCCATACTGAGATGAAGGCATTGTCTTAGAGAGGGCAGCTAGCACAAACACGTTTCTGCTCTCATGTGACCGAAAGTGGGGTGTGATGTTGGTGGAATTAAACAAGCTTTTATGGATCTCAGTATGAAACCTGCTTTACAACAGTCTGTTAGGATACTGGCAGACAACACAAACGGCCTGTGCCTCAAAAGAATGGAACAGGGATATCAAAACAATAGAGTTTCTTTGCTGAAAACCCCATTCTGTTTGTGCAGCATATGAGACACTTTCATATGATCATACATACTGTGATAAGAAAGTAAAGACAAAGGGCAATGAACAATATCAGAGTTCACTGAACAGTAATATTCCCATATCAGTGTTCAGCATTTGACAGATAAAACAATGTACTTGAAAGAGCGCTGTTTTTTTGTTTGTTTTTTTAAGATTAAAAAAAATATTTTCTTTGTTGTAGAATAAAAATAATTCCATTAACTATTGTATTTTTTGAAGGAACAGTTTCTCGTTTACTTTGTCTCAAGTTGCTCCAAATTGTATAAATCTCACTTTTTTCGTGGAAAATCTAAAGGGCCAAAGGTAGCACATTGTCCCTTTGGTTTTTTTAATGTCCTTAATTAAAGTTGAACTGCTTTATGGATTATAAACTGATTACAGATGAGATTAGATCAAAACCAAAGATGAAGAATATCTCTGTACAGTCATTTAGCTTGTGGACATCAATTGTGTCTGTCAAAACCATCTTTACCAATTTATAGAACATTTGGAGTCATAATGATTATAAATAACACATTTTCCAATGCCAGTTTCCACAAATTTATGGTGCTTTGTTGTTCACAGAGTTATATTATAGAGAGAGAGAGAAAGAGAGACTAGAGATAGAGATAGAGTATAGATAGGAGATATAAGATAGATGATAGATAGATAATAGATTAGATAGATAGATAGATATATAGATAGATAAT
>JADLZN010006059.1:0-27011 GCA_018155175.1 Sinocyclocheilus anophthalmus
GTTTTAAATTTAAAATGCCTTAATGATGGATTTTGTTTTCTTACAAACATGCAGCTTTTCAGTCACTTATTCATCACAAGTCATTAACTGATGGACTGGAATGGTGTGGATTACCTATGGATTATTGTGATGTTTTTATCAACTGTTTGGACTCTCAGTCTGACGGCACCCATTCACTGCAGAAGGTCCATTGGTGAGCAAGTGATGTGATGTAATGCTACCTTTCTCCAAATCTGTTCTGATGAAGAACCAAACACATCTACATCTTGAAAGGGCTGAGGGTGAGTACATTTTCAGCAAAAATTTCATTTTTGGGTGAACTATCCATTATATAGGGGCTCATAGCATATTCAGCCTTTGCTCCTGAGGGCAGTGATGGGAAATTACCGCTTGTCTCTGGGACAGTGACAGCATCATCAACAACACACTTATATTTCAGCTTTAGAATGAAAAGACAAACAGGTCCTGTCTTGTCCAGTTCTCTGTCAAAATGTACATTTGCATTTATTCATTTAGCAGATGCTTTTAATCAATCACCACAGCAAGAAAAAAGACATTCAAATGAGGGAAAACAAGTCATTTATCATAAAGGAGCTGAAAATATTAGTAATGGCGCCATAGTGGATTTCAAGAGTAAATCAGAAAAGCATCAAGTGACAAGGCCATGAAAAAAAAAAAAAAAGGGAAAAAACAGATCATAGGAATTGAAAGGCTATTTTAATGAAAACCTTCCTTTATTTATGGTTCATGAATTAGTGAATTGCCTAGAGGGGGCAGAAAGGATTGATAAAACAAACCTGCTTTAAATGCTTAAAAACTTTAATGCTTTTCTTTTGCAGTTGTTAGCTTCTGTGAGTTTTTAAAAAGTCTTTAAATTTAACCCAGTTTCCTGTCAATTATTTCATTTTCACACTAACAAAAAGCACCACATGTTTTTTTGACATGGTCGACTGTATATTAAAGTACCATAGTAATACCATCTGACTCCATCATTGTACCATGGTGTTATTTTAGTATCGAGATACTATTGTAACTTTTTGTAACTAATAATATTATTTTGAAATTTTCCTTATTATGAAATTTTCTGTTTTCATTTTAATTTTAGTTAACATTTTAGTAATTTTGCTGTGTATTTTTGTAATTTTTATCAGTTTGTTTTTTAATATCCTATAAAAATTGTATTCATTTTTATTTCAGTTTTCATTTGAGTTATTTTAGAACTTCAAGTTAAACTAAATTTAAAAGAGAAATGTTTTCTTGGCAACTAGCTGAAATAAGTTTTTTTTTTAATTCAGTTTAAACATTTATTTGACATTTTTTTTTTTTAATAATTTTAAATGTATTACGTGCTAAATTAAATAGGAATTTTTATGAAATTATCATCAACAGTTTATTTCACGTTTTCATGAATTTAGTTTGAATTAACTATAATACATACCCTCACCATTGTAGATTTTGCAAAGACATGCTTATGATTTTCATGAGCAAACAAATGTCTATTATACATCCAAGTTTTTATTTCAGTCATGTAGAAGGAAATCCAAAAATCTTTTATATTTTCAATTCTATGTTAATTGGTATTTTTGCTTCAAGCACACAGTTTAATCCATACTTATCATCTTTCAATCAAACGTTGACATGGTTTTTAATTGCCAAAAATTAGGTTTATGTTCTCTCACAGCACAATATTCAAATTTCACAGCATTCAATCATATTTTATATAGATGTTATAATTTGAATGTGTTAAATGGATGATGATATCAGCTGATATATAGTTTATTCCTCATGCGGGAATGCTGAATTGTTGCATTTCAAATCATAATCATTGTAATTCACATGACCAGAATCATCAGGAAAAAAGTACTTTTGGTACTTTGAAAATAGACATTGTTACGAGCCCAGGCATAATGGAAATGAGAAAATTGGGCATATTATTTATATGTTGTGCAATAAATGAGATATTTTCTCTGGGGAGACACTAATTGAGATTCCAGCAAGTAGTTGAGGTAATTGTGTTTAGCTGTTTTCTATCTGTGAATCACATTAGACAGTGAATGATTGCCCTGTTGAAAAAAACCAGCATATGCTGGTTAGGTATATGTTTTGAAGCATGGCAGCTGGTTATGAGCTGGTATCAGCTTTGCTGGTTTATGAGCATGGTCAGGTGCCGTCAAAGGACCAGCATAAATCGTAAAAAAAAAAAAAAAAAAAAAAAAAAAAAAAAAGGCAAAGGACCAGCATAAACCAGCAAAAGGACCAGCATAAACCAGCAAAAGACCAGCAAAACCATCCCCACACCCGGGTCAAAAGTACAGCTTAACCCAAAAAAGAACCATTTAAACCAGCAAAGGACCAGCATTAACCAGCAAAGGACCAGCTTAAACAAAAAAAAAGAACCCGTTTAAACCCAGGTAATAAAAAAGAAGGACCAGCCCTAAACCAATCAAAGACCAATTTAACTGCGCAAATGGACCATCCCCCATCAAAACCCCCCCGACCCCCCCCCGCCTCATAAACCAGCAAATGCCAGGCATAGACGGGCTAGAAAGGACTAGCTTAACCAGCAAAGGACTCAGCTTAAGCCGGGGCAAAAGCTCGTAAAGCAAAGGCCTCAGGCTAAACCAGCAAAGGACTCAGCTTAAACCAGTAAAGGACCAACATAAACCAGCAAAGGACCAGCATAAACCAGCAAAGGACCAGCTTAAACCAGCAAAGGACCAACATAAACCAGCAAAGGACCAACATAAACCAGCAAAGGACCAGCAAAGGACCAGCTTAAACCAGCAAAAGGACCAGCTTAAACCAGCAAAAGGCCAAGCAAAGGAGCATCATAAAACCACAAGGACCATTTGTAAACATTCAAAAGGACCTAGCATAAACTCAGCAATAGGACCTAGCATAGACCAGCAAAGGTCCACTTAACCAGCAAAAGGAGCAGTCAAAGAGCGGCCAAGCATAAACGTCATACAGAGACCAGTTAAACTATACATCCAGCAAAGGACAGCCTAAACGGCAGTCAAAGGGTCGCATCATAGACCATGGCAAAGGACCATCTTACACCAGCAAAAGTACGCAGCAAAAGGGGGGGGGGGGGGGACTGCGAGCATAAACCAACAGAGGACCAGTTTAAACCAGCAAAAGGACCAGCATAGACCAGCAAAGGACCAGCATAAACCAGCAAAGGACCAACATAAACCAGCAAAGGACCAGCTTAAACGGCAGGCAAAAGACTCAGCAAAGGACCAGCTATAACCAGGCAAAGGACAGGCGAGGAAAAAAAAGGTAGAAAAAAAAAAAAAAAAAACAAGGCAAAAAAAAAAAGGGGGCAGCTTAAACTACATGCCCAGCCGTCAAAACATTACCTAACACAAGCAGATAACGGCATATGCTGGTTTTTTCAACAGGGTGGTAAACAATGCCTGTGCCTATAGTTGTGTGGAAACCTCCTCTCTGAGATCTCTGGAAAAACATAACTGGCTCAAAATGGATCTTTCACTGAATAAAATACTTTAATTTTGCATGGTGAAACTGTAAGATAAAACCGCGCAGGAGCAATGGGGTGTAAATAGAAAAGCTCTCTGGCGCCATCTAGCCAAAAACAAAACGGCTTGAAAACAGTGTCTGGTCTCCATTTTGTGTCTTCGACCACACAACTAACAACTAACATAACATACCAGCTAACCACCTGCAAACAAACTCATTAGGAGAAACTGGATCAGATCATATTTGGTGTCTTTGAGTTCATGAGAGAAAAATGGATGTCATGAAGAATGTCACGATGGCTATTAAACTGTGATCAGACGTTTTACACAATTTCCTTTTGGACAAAATTAGATTATACCTTGCTACGTGTACTGCGTTAGGCTAACCGAGACTTGTCATTTGCACTTATATATTGTTGCTCTTTTGTTAGTTTTGACTGCTTTTATTGTCCTCATTTGTAAGTCGCTTTGGATAAAAGCGTCTGCTAAATGACTAAATGTAAAATTATAGCTATTGTAAAGTAAAAGAGTAGGTAACGCTCCAAGACACTAACTGGAGACCATTTGCTAAGTCAAGTGACAATTATGAAGAAAAATATACACTCTACACACACAAACATCCTACAAATTTGACTTGGAACTCAATTACTTTGGCAGTCAATAAAGAAGCAAAGTTTAAAAATATACAAAGGCTTTATTCAACCATTTAAATATGTACAATTTCTGTGATAATACAGACAGGAATTGATCATTCCATCAATAAAACATTTACAATTTTTTATAAAATCTTATAAAACAACATTTACAACACTGAAAAGGCTGTTTAACCTCCTTGTTAAAGTCTTTTTTTTTTTTTTGGCATAGATGATGATTGTAGTTTTTTCACTTTGTGCAGTGACCACAAACATGGCCAAATTCACTTCACATTTAGGAAGATGATAAAACACCTATTTTTAAAAGTATTTCAAAACAGTTAAGATCCTAAAAGGTAGTTCTTTAAAAGTTCTGGTAACATTTTCCCGTCTGGTGCTCAGAGGCGACGGACGTTCCTTTTGCTTCGAGCCGAGCCGGCGGTGAGTGTTTTTTGTGAAGCGGAGATGGTCCGGACAGAATTGCGGCACGGGGCAGAGCTGTGGAACGCTGATTGACACAATGTGCAAAAGTCAAAAGCACAGCTGCCGCGTGTGCATATGGCCCGCTGCATGGCTGCGTCGAACCGTGCTGCAGAGCCGCAGAGGATACACGACCGCAGAGATTCATGCTGCTTGAGCGATCGGGCAACCTAGAAGAAAACAACATGATTATAATCCACATGCAACTAAAGTCATGCATGTATCAGTAAACGGACACAATTTGGTGTTACTGGGGGATGTTTTTTTACCTCATGAAACTGTTGGAAGCGACTTGGCTTGGATGCGTTTTGTGCTCCACCCGTCTTGCACTGTGGCTTCTTAATGGCCTTGTGAACGGGCATAGAGGCGACGGTCTGCATGCAGGAGAACACCACCCTGCTCAAGGTGAAGTCTCGTGATAATGAGCCCATGGGGCGGCCAGAGTCCTGAAAGCAACAAAGACGAACATTTTTAGAACTGGAACAAAATCAAGCATTTATGATGGTTTCTATCCCTTTTGAACGACACACAAGCACACTTTCTACCAGTGTTTCTGCAGGTTTTATGAAGGTACATGTAAGACCAAGATTCTCTAAATGTCTAGGAAGCACACAAATTAGTTGCATCAGCAACACTTCAAAGTTTGAAAATGCTTTCAGATCTTTATTAGTGCATCAAAAGTCAAATTTGAAAAATTCACTCACCCTCATGTCATTCCAAACCTGTATGACTTACTTCTGTGGAACATAAAAGATGATATTTCCTAGACTGTTTGTAACCAAACAGTTTCGGGTCCCGTAGTATTTTTTTGGGGAGTATTTGAGGGGAAAAAAATTGGTTAAAAACATTCTTCAAAATATCTTCTTGTGTGTTCCGCAGAAGAACGTCATATGACTTTGTAATGACATGAGGGTGAAGCATGACACGAACCCCCTTTAAAGTTTTAATTACAAAGCCACATGGATGACCTGGTCCGATTTTGCCGTTCTGTAAGGCTACGTTTACACGACAACGGTGTAGTCAAAAACGGAAAAGTTTTTCCCTTGCGTTTTTAAAAAGTTTCACGCATACGCAACAACGTTTTCAAAACGATTTGCATTTACACATATCTGGCGATAAACGGCCAGGACATGCTGTATTACGTATGCCTAAGGCCAGATTTATTTTCATTTTTTTTTAGTAAATTTGTAGGGGGGGGGGGGGGGGGATTCTTTTTTTTTTTTGTTTAGTAATGTTTATAATTTTATTCTTTTTATATAATGAAAAATTTTAATTTTTGTAGTTGGCGCTGTCACCTTGTTAGTAAACGGTACCTGTAGGGAAGTGACGATTATATGACGTATGTGATGCTGTTGGTTGTAATATTGGTGAAGTAAATCCACACTTTGCTGAAGAAGCATTAGCAAACTCTTGAGCAGTAACAACAGTACCATGCACTCCGCCATTGGTGTATATGTTTGTTCGCGCTTGCCTTTAAAAATCGACACGTACTAACTGGCAAGCATGTCTAACAATTAGTGGTCGACCGGATATGATCGGCGCTGATTTTGGTCATTTTTTAATATCGGCATGGCGTAAGTTTTTTTTCTGTTGGCCGTGCGTTCGAGGTGGGGACTTTTATTTTGACGGGCACTGCGATCTGCAGCACGAATATCTCATCGGCTTGTTCAGCTGTTGGCCGTTAACAATTTCCGCGGTCTAATAACTACAGAAGTCTGTCTAATAATCAGATAGAACGGTTAAACAAAGAATTAAAATGTATACAAAAAGTATTATAACGATTGCTTTTATTTTATTAGTAATAGAAAGGCAAACATTAAAATACTATCTTGTTTGCCGTCAGCATTCAGAAAATACACATTAATATAATTTAAACAAATCTTTGAATGACTAATGAACATTTAATTTCACAAACCTTGCAAACTTAGTCGGATCCATTTGTGAGATCTTATGAAGTGTGCGTTTGTATCCTGCATGATCGCGTGTTTTCTGCGTGACGGTCGGTCCGTGTGAATTAAATACGGACAGAAGGAGAGTTCAGCTTCACTGGAGACGCGCGATCGACAAACTTTAAACTAGTGATTTCAAATTATGCTGCGCTTTATGCATTTGCCCACTGTCATATTCATGTCATTTTCATTGCGTGCTCTATGTAAAATGTGTGTTACCTTGGCTTTATTTGAAAAATTATGATTAATGCACACAAACTTCCCAGATTACTTAGTTTTTGGTTACAGTGTTTACTTCCTTTTTTTTTTATTATATTTATTTGCGAAAAATACTTTGTCATCTAAAGTAGAAGTAATTTACAAATTTATTTTTTAATCCATTTTCAAATTATTTTTTAAATTTCTTAAATATTAATTAAAATAAATACAATTCAATGCGGTCCACCATCAGGGGGGGGGGGGGGCCGGGGGGGGGGGGGGGCCGGGGGGGGGGGGGGGGGGGGGGATGCATTTCACGATATCGGTCATCGTGTCAAAAAAAGCCTTCGGTCGAAAAAAACACCACTAGTCTACATACCGAACACGTACTACAAAAAAAAAAAACGTACTTCGCGCATGATGTCACCGTTTTCAAAGATTCGCCTTATTGGGTGGTTTAGACACGGGAAAAATGAAGAAGAGGGGGGGGGGGGGGGGGAGGAAGGGGGAAAAGGGGGAGGGGGGGAAAAGAAAAACAAAAAAACGATAACGGTGGCGTTTTCAGAAACTTGCACTTTGATATATATTGAAAATATGCGTTTTCGGTCTCCAAAACGCCGTTGTCGTGTAAACGAACAGGCAAAACGCATAAAAAGTTTCCCCGTTTTTGGCTGAAAACGTTGTCGTGTAAACAGCCCCCAAGTCTCTTACCCTTAACGTTCTTTCTGCTTCTCTGCAGCGCCGAAGGGCCACCTGATCTTCACAAATGATTTTCCGCCACGTCTGGCTCACTTTTTTACAGCTGCAAAAGACCAAAAACAGTCAGTCATTCTGATTCAGTGCGAGATACAGATCAAGCCACAGGAGAAATGAAACTAAACCGGAAGCTACCTCACTAAGTCACAATCTCCCAACAGGCCCAATATCCTGGCAAGGATATGCCTCATGTCTTTCCTCAACAGGCCGCAAAGGATGTCCACAAACTGCCGTCCCATCTTCCCACCGATCACATTATGCAGCCCGTAATTCTCTGCAACCTTATTAACAACAGTCCAGTCGTAACTTTTGCTCTTTTTAAAGCTTTTAGCCAGTTCTCTGCACACCTCCTCCTGAAACTTCAACACGGGCAGACAGGGCGCAGAATGACACTTCACGGCCAATGACTGAGAGGACACACATTTCTCTTCACTCCTCTCCAGTGAGTCCGCGCCATCCACATCCCCGTGATCCACCTGGCTGTTTTGTAGGGAAAGGTAGCCGCTGTCCTCAGTTAGGCTGCTACTGCTGAGAACCACCTCGTCGTCTGACGCCACATCTAGAGAATGACGCTTATTCTGGCAGTTCTCTTTATTGTGGGGGCCTTTGCTTCTGGCCTCCACAGGAGTGGAGATGTTGGCTGCCACGGGGGAGCGCGGGGATGATATCCGTGGCGAAACCGTGTGGCCCTTCATCTCACTGAGGTCCGTTTCAGCTTTCTCCATGTGGCATAAAACTGGTGAATCCTCACTGTAGCTTGGACACTTCATATCGAGGCTGATCCAGACACAGCGAACTAGAGGAAATGAGAAACAAGACATGTTAAAGTTTCCACAAATTGTTGACCCTGGTTATATGCATCATTAGTAACATGAGCATTTCCCATAAATCCACATAGGCCAGACTACTAGTTATGATATGTACTACCAGTAAATGAGTATATACTGGAATTGCATTCAATTGTTGATTCTCTTGATGTTGTAGGCGTCTAACGTTACATCAATATAAAGAATTACATAATAGATCAATATACATACACAAAAGCCTAGTTAATCCACCCACTGTTTTAGACTCAAATAAATGAACATTAGCCAGACTTCTCGTTTTAAGCAATACAACTTGGGTATTAAGACACACTGATAATACATGTCAAAATACACACGATGTGTTTAAATGTTATCTAGGTGATGCATTTATTTTTATGTGATTTATTTGTGTTTTTCATTTTGCGCGCCTAAGTGCGTGCATTCCTGACGCGGCTACTCATGATACACCACATGCTAGCTTAAAATAAAACTTCAAATCTATGTTCTTACACGAAAATTGCTCATTTTGGTTTCTTGCAGTGCGTTCTCGAGTATAAACATTTACATTATATTTAACAAAAATGCAATATTAAACTTAAATCTGAGACTATCGCATAGAGGGAAACGCAGCATCTAGTATTTACATATTTACAATCCTCTCCAAAAGTTCCGATTTTGCCGAATTCACAAAAAAAATAACATTAAAGCCGATGTCTCTTACCTTTAAAAAAAAGAAAAGCACTTTTATATATGCCTCATATGTCCTTAGAAACGTGTCCTGGTCGCTATTGCAGTGGCAGCACAATAGTCAGTGGGTTTGGAGAAAAAGCGCCACTTGTAAATGCATTTGAAATTTGGCGACCAAACCTTCGAGCCAATCAGAGCGCAGCGGAATACCTTTAAAAGTCCCGCAGCCAATGAAAGCGCTGGGCGGACTACTCAACTGACGTCATGACGCACGTTCACGGTGCATAAAGAGCGCCACCTAATGAAAGGCGAGCTTCGGGGAAAAAAGCACCTTTTTGAAAGAAAAAAAAGGTCAATAAAGATGGTTTAACCGAGCCTATACATATACATACCGAGAATTTAAAAAGCTGTAAATATTTAAATATTGAGTATGTGATTTCCAGGTCTGAAAAAGTAATACGTATTGTCAAAATGGTTATATTAATAATAACTTACTAAATTGTTACTACTTATTGTACTGCTTTAATTAAATAATTCAATAAGCATAATTTATATTTCTATACTAATATAATTTAGATAATATCAACATCACAATTATTAAATATATTAATTGCATATACATTTACGTGACAATACAATAATTTATATATGTATATATAGAGAGAGAGAGAGAGAGAGAGAGAGAGCATATTGTATATATAATATTAAACGAGAATTTAAAAAGCTGTGATTTAAAATACTGGAAATATTAGGGAATCCTGAGTATGTGATTTCCAAGTCTGAAAAAGTAATACAAATTAGTTTATGTATGTTATACTCAGCTTAAATATGAATATTTTATGAGCTATAAACTGCTCTTTGTGAGTTAAATCACTTATGATTTTTAAAAAATCTCAAACAGCTTGAAAAGTCAAACTGGCTGAAAACAAAACGAGCACCCCACCAAAAGCATTTCGCACTGCTGTGTAAGAGTTCAGGAGAAAACAAAGAGTGTTTGAGAAACTCCTCAGAGGAATAGTGAGATACACTACGCTCTTTTTCTCAGACTGTGCTTACAATTCAATCTGACACCCAAACTTCCACACATTTCTTTATTGCCGCAAATAACTACTGATTCTGATCACTGTCTTGGAGAACGTCCATAAGAGATTCCTGTTCAGAAAACTGTTGCAGAAACACAATCATCTCCTCGAGCAGTTCCTCTCCTTGTAAAAAGCCATGCACGTCGTGAATGGTTTTCCCAATCCTGTGATCGGTGATCCGGTCCTGAGAGAAGTTATAAGTCCTGATTTTCTCTGATCTGCCTTTGGTGCCAATCTATTACAAGAGAAGTCAAATGCAGTTTATATATACCAAATAATATCAGTAAAAACAATTATATCTGATATTAATAAAGTTAAAGTCAATGTGAGTTGCTGTTCGCAACGCATTTTACTAAATGCAACACATTTTCCACGTTAAACAGGATATTTAAAGAAACTAAATGAATGGCAGGAATTTACTGGATCATGAAGTTATTTCAGAGGAAGAGCAAGATTATATTTTGATAAAAGACTATAAAGGCTTTTTTTTATTTTTATAAGGTGCACTGATAAGTCATTTGCAGGAAAGTGAATTCAGAAAGTAAATAGGTTCAACGCTGATTTCATGCTTAATTAATATCATAATTTAAAAAGACTAATGAATTAATATACCTGTAGTTTTCGAGCCAGGTATCTCTTACTGGTCTCCTCCTCCAGCCGGGCGCTGTAGAGTTTGGCTCGCAGTAACGTCATGGCTGTCTCTTTGTTCTTGATCTGAGAGCGCTCCTGCTGACATTCAGCCACTGTGCCTGGAATTACAACAAAACATAGAGAAGTCTCACTCCTATCTATCTATGTATCTAGCTATATATGCACACACTACTGCTCAACAGTTTGGAATAATTCAGATTTTTAAGGATCTTATATACCCATCAGGCGTATTTAGTGATCAAACCTAAAATCAATTGAAATATTTTTACTATTTAAAATAATGTTTTCTATTTGAATATATTTTAAAATGATTGCTGTGATCAAAGCTGATTTTCAGCATCATTACTTCCATCGTTCACAAACAAAAAACGTTCCAACCTTGAAATAATTATCATAATTAGAATGATTTCTGACGGATTATGAGACACTGAATACTTGGAGTAATGATGCTGCAATTCCGCTTTGCATCACATAATAAACTACTTGAAAAGATATTAAATAATACTTAAAATATAAAACGGTTATAAATTTAATAAATATTCAAAATATTACTGTTTTTATGTATGTATGGATCAAACAAATGCAAATGTCTTTAAATGTAAGACAGGCCGACAATGAAGACAGACAGACAGATAGATAGATAGATAGAATGATAGAACGATATATAGATAGATAGAACGATAGATAGAACAACAGATATTCGAACAAAGTTAGCCTATACAAAAACAAAAATATGACTTCCAAAACGTATATATAGTGTAGAGTATATATATAATATAGTGCATGAATAATTTGGACTACATTTTTGATGATGGCTGCCAATCATCCAATGAGCCAATGATGATATTGTATGGACAAAAACAGAACCCACGTCAGAACTTCTGCTTTTGTATTCTACAGAAGAAAGAATGTCATACGAGTTTGAGATGACATGAAAGTAAGTAAATGATGACAAGTCTTCATTTTTGGGTAAATTAACCCAAATTACAATTGGTTGTGCATATGTACTTCTAATACAGAGGTTGTAGGTTAAATAATAAACATCACTGACTAACTATTGAGAAGTTTGGCAAGGACTTTATAGTTTAGTACTTTAATTTGCTAAATTACTAAACTAAGAGAATAAATATGAACTAACACTAGACAGTGAACACTCAGATAAAGCATTTAATTGCTGGCTACAGGTATCTCTGGCTCATGCTGCAGCTCTCAGGCCTAATCAAAGAACAGGAAGCACATTTTCTAGGAAGAGCGCAACGGAATCAGCAGCACCTTTTATCAATGGAGAGCGGACGCCGGCACACCCGAAGCCACACCCACATTCCTTTGTCATGCGGCACAGAAAGCCACATCATCACTAGATGCTAACCGAGAATAGTGAAATAATAATAATAATAATGATTAAAAAAATTAATTAAAAAGGACTGATTCCGCATTTCCCTTGAAACAGAATAACAATTTGTTTTTAAATTAAGCTATTTTCATGGCAGGAACCCAGTCAAATTTGTTAAAACTAGGTATATAAACAAATACATATATTTAAAAAGGAGATAAGAGATAAACAGACAAGATAATTCACAGAAATATAAAATGAGAAATCAGAAAAAAAACAGCAATATAAATAAGAACAAAATTTGAAAAAAACAACACAAAACATTGCTACTGAGAACAGTAACCTGCTCGCGCACATTTCTGTGACCTTTATTACTGCATCTCATAGATGACATCACACATGATGACATCACTACTGAACAGGCTGTTCCGATTGGCTGATGGGAAACCCTGCCCTTGTAAGCTCTCAAAACGTAACAAGAAACACTGAAGCAAACGTAAGGGAAAGAGCTCTCGCTGCCGTAGCATCAGCCTTAGGCCAAGCGTGATTCATCCACAGCATGTAACTGCTGCTTGCTTCAGTGTCGTCTCAGACATGCCCAGAAACTAACCCTCTTTCCCAATAGGTAGCTCACGGTCCATCCTATAAGAACATGCTGTGTGGCTAGAGAAACATCTACTCGAAAATAGCCAGGTCCTTCCTGGATTTTTGTGGACATCTCTGGTCGGTGCAAAGGAGGGTGTGATATTGATTTTATCCTGGCAAAGAATTTGAATCAATCATTTCTAGCTGGTACAAGGAAAGCTGTTCTTTTGTACCAGAAATAATTCAGGCAAGATGAACATACTGACTACAGACTATTAGTAAGTAAATATATATATATATATTTAATATATTAGACTTGTGCAAGACCTGTTTATACTCTACGGATCAATAATAGTATTATTCTTTAAAATATTAATCTTGGATCTTGTCCAATTCACACAAATAGACACTGTAGCAAAAAAATTTAAATTATCAAGCAGATCAAGCGTTGACAATCTCTCCCCTGTCTGCAGGTGTACTTGACTTCCCCTTTAGGACCTGTTTATTTGACAGTTGTTAGATAAAGATCTCACCAGTAAGTAGCAAACTACAAGCCAATACCATAATGGAATAAACCAATTTGAAGAAAGGAACGACGCCGTTACTATCATGAAACCTCCTAACCTGTTTTTCTATGTACACATGAGATTTATTCAATAAGATTCAGATGCAGAGTAATGAGGAGTCAGGCAAATTCATTCTTTTATACACTAACTATAAGTTATTTTTTTAAATTAATGCATTGAATTATTCTTTCATTCAGAAGATGCATTAATTTGATCAAAGTGACGTACCAGCGTTATTAGTTCAAATAAAATGCTTATCTTTAGAATATTTGTTCATAAAAAACATCCTGAAAAAAAAACCTGTTCACAGAGATATATATCACGTAGAAAGTAGCACAACCATGTTACCCTGATAATAAGAAATCTCGTGAGCACCAAATCAGCCATAAATTAAAAGGAGGTCTGAAGGATTAAGTGACCTGACAACAAGTGAAATTCGTTCTGCCACCCAGGAATAAACAATTAAATATTTTTTGAAAAAAACTGTTTCAGGATTTAAATTGTATTATTGTCCAAAATATTCACAGTTCTGACTCTTTTTGATTAAAAAAAAAAACAACCAACATACTTTTTAAGAGGCAGGGATCATGTGCTGTAGAAATTTATTGGCAGCATTCTTCGGTCATACTGCCTCACAAACCCCCAGACATGCTACCATCAGAGGACATTAAACATGCCCCCCTGCTGGCACTTTCACTGACTATCCCCAGTGTGGCATTGCACATTAACCCTTAACTGCCAGAGACACTTGACTTTACTGGGTTAACTCAAGCGGTTGTTTCGTTATGCTGACCTACACTGCTTTTGAAGTGTTCATGTATTTAACACATTTCTATGGGCGAGCTTTGCTTTCACAAATCTGGACGAGTGCGAGAAACATTTAATACTTGAAGCATCAAGTGCTTCTCTGAGTCTGAGCAGATAAATTCAGAATCAGCCCATCGTTTAAATTCATTACTTTTTAAAGCTGTCAGCACATTCTTTTCTCCAACCTCCTGTACTCGTTTAATCCTTTTCCTACTCCGTCCAAGGAAAAATGGCACCTTGCTCAGCACAAAACCCTGATTGCAGAAGGCTCGGGGAAGGATACACAATATGCTGAGGCTTGCACTGCACTGCCACTGTCCTCCATAACAGGAAGCTGGGACCCATTGTGTAGAAAGCTACATCAACATGTTAAAAGCTGTGACCATATGACCATAGGTGACATGTGACCAGCCTAGCAGGTTCACCATGGACAGCAGAGCGGGAAAGGGAAAAGGAGAAATGAACACCAACAGAATCCTCTTGGAAATCAGAGTTCATTGCCGAGGAGTTCAAAATGGATAATGGATCTCCATTCACACGAGATCACACGAGAGTCATGTGTGATCAGCAGGGTAGAGTTCAAAGATCAAATGCATTCGCAGGGCTTCAAGGTAACGTATTAAACAGCACCACATAAAACACACGAAAGCCATCTGCAGATCATCTGACTTGCCCCTGTATCATGCTTATGTTACTCTTAAAACCAAAGAGTAATTTTCCTAAGTGTTTTGCATTGAAATCAATGCACTACAGGTTATTAGAAACAACTAACTTGCTGCACTAATATGAATAACTAATGTGTAGCCAGCATCGAATCACGATACACTGCATTAGATTAAAACAGCCATTACTTGGTTTTTACAGCTTGCATTGCTTAAGGCCTGCTGCACCTGTATACCTAAAATCATCTAGTAAGGTATAATGCAATAAACTATAAATGATGTATATGGAAACATGAGTCAGTAATGGTGGTTAGACACCAGTTTTATGAACATACCTATCGTTATACTATTAATTTTGCCATAGAGGTTTCAGCAAACCAAAGTAAAGCAGCACTACAATGTGAATCAGACAACATGAGCAAGTCTTGTCTTAATGATACTGTCTTCCTTGTGCCATTTACAGCATTATGCCACTGACTCCTATTGTACCCTGACCATTAGCTGTCACTTCACTAGAAAAGTGCTGAGCTACATTTGCATTTCATTAAGTTAAAATACCACCAGAGGGCTTCAGGCTCATTTTGGTCCATTAAGCTCTTTTGCACTACTCTAGAATCAGTTTCCCAAAATCTGACAAACTTGGACAGGATATACAAGTACATTTGAAATGCCTGAACTAAAAACACACATATTTCATTTCCACACACAATAATATATTGTAACCCTGAACGTTTAGTTCAAAAAGACATACACCAAGATGTCCATACATAGACAGTCTGCACACTTTCTCAGTCTAGAAAAAAACCTCTAATCTAATTTGGCTGCAATGTTTTTTAGTATTTACTATTTATGGATTCTTATAGTCGTTATTAATATTTTGAATTAGCTTATTTAATTAAAAATTTTAGCTATTTTTAATGTGCTGTGGTTTTTAATATTTCTATTCGGCTATACTTTATTTTATTTCAGTTACAGTCTTAGTCATTTTAAAACAGGCAGTATTTCTGATTTTTGTTTTAAGATATTAAGTTTTCGGTTGATATTTTTTATTTCAGCTTTATATCAATCAACAGAAACTATTTAATAGTTTTATGTAACAATAACACCAACACGGATTGGCTTACTTAATATAACTTGCAAGAAAATTTTCAATCAAACAGCCTGAAATCAAAGTCCTGTTTGGTACCATTTGATACTATAATTGTATTGAAATAATGAGCGAATAACATAGTAAAGTTTGCAACATTGTATTGACAATTGTGTTTAAATCAAGGGGGTTTTGATATCTAATTGCGTTTAAATCAGAGGGGGGTTGACCAAAATTAGCTGTGATGTGGACAAGTGGTCACTTACTACGCAAACCTATTACAAATGACAAACACAGACCTGGCACCGTGTAAATATGATGCTCAACAATAGAGAACTGATCCAACACTAAGACTGTTTGTCATAATATGACCTGTGTCAAGGACACAGAAGCAACAATACACACACACAAAAAACACTCAAAACATCTATGATTACTTTGAACAGAAAATGCATTACATGTACAACAGTTGAATAAAATGAGTTACACCAAGTCCTAAAGGCCTTTAAGATGAATGAGAGCCTCAACTGATATAGACAAAGAAGAAGTGACAGCAAACAAAGTATGAATTCAGTGCAAATAATAATAATACAAAAAATGCAGAGGCATCATGGGACCATACACATGTCTATAGGTGGGGCATTTTACACCTGCTACCTGAAGCAGGTAATCTCCACACCTCAATCACAAATCTGTCTTAATATAATAGGACAGGGAATAGGGAATAAAACAAGACTGAATCCTTTCTGTCTTAAACTGTGATTCATTTCAAGAAATAAAGAGTCTATTTATTTAAGATTTCCTCTGCAAGTGTTTTTTTTATACAAGGACACAACTAGAGGCAAAGACAACTGAATAGTTTTTATAAGCCATGTGAATGCAAATCTCAATATATTCTAGAAACAATCAATTTAATTTTCCAGCCATAAATCTTTTTCAAGCTACATTATAGTTTCAATACACTGCATTTACATCCATACATATTTACATAGCTTAACCAACCCTCTAAATGATTGAAGAATTACGCTCAAAAATGCTGTCTGGGAAGGCAACTCACTGGGCTTTATTTGTGACACAACCAGAGTATTTATTATTCAGCTGATTAACACCGACAGTAGCTAAGCTAACTCCCCTGCTACTACTAACGTACTGCTGCTGATGGAAGGTCATATTCACCGGGGGATGGGTTACTACAATTGCTTATTTAAAAACACACTAACGTTTTCACTGTACACTCATAATAAAATTAACGAGCCCCTCATTTGAAGATGTTTTAAAGTCCTTACCTGCAGGTGCTCCTGGAATCTGATGGGCAGGATTTGAGCCATGATGATGGTGGTTCCTCTTCGCTTTCCTCTCTAATTCTTGCTATTATTTCTGCCTAATCTAAACAACTCCAGAGCCGGGAATGAATGGAGGTCGTCTTGTGTTTTTTGGGGGGGCAGACGAACTGGGAATGTGTTAGGTTACTCTAGTCGCCCGCTGAATGTAAATGAGGCGCTTCAACTCCAGAATGTCAACCGCCGCTGAGAGGAACTCTAGAAACCTGCAATGGCGGCGGAAACCGTCCGGTGGAGAAACGCACCGGAAAGAGACGTAGACCTCAATGGAGGCGGAGGGATACGTGTCCTGTGAGGAAGAGGGATTTTAGTTTGTTTGACAACAGCATTTTACTACTTAGATGCAAAATACACATAAATATATCGCGAATGTGTTACGAGTATATTTGGATATGGGAGAAGTTAATAAGATAAGTTTGTGCGAAAAGGCTGACGGTACTAGTTCTTTACGAATCGCCCTGTGCTTTTTGCCACATCATTCGTCCTCGTGAATTGACGTCAGTTCCGATTTTTATTTCTCATGTTTTATTTGTATATTACAAGCAGGGGCGTTTCTAGGCCTTCGTCAGTACTTTCAGCGCTTTTTTGATTGTCTATTGATACGAAGTGCAGAACAGAGTCGTTTGCTAGCAGCAAATGCAGGTGTTGAGCTTAAAACAGATCTTCGTCGTTAGCAAACGATAGGATGCATTTGCAGGCTTGGTTTCAATTTAATGTAATTAAATCGCTGTTTTTGTTGTTTGTGTTCGAAGTATCCCATGTTTTACTCACTGAAAACGCGCTCCGAACGATTCAGTGCCTGAGAGAGCTGTCCGACTCATTCGAACTGATTTGTGATTCATTTCTGACCGATTTGCTGATTCGTTTGACTAGTTCATAGAAAAGAGCCGACTCAAAAGAATGATTCATGTGTGAATCATGACCGAATCGGGTAGCACTACTTTGGGGAAATGATGTGGAGTATATGTCGGTTTTATTTACTTGACTGTCAAGATTTTATTTATTATTTGTAATATGTGCATCTGTTTTTTGCAAGGTTAATCATATAACAGCATGCTGTCCATTTAGGTCAAATACATCAGTTGAATAAATTAATTTACATTTATAATGTATATAAAATTCCGCCTATTACATAGCTACATATGATCACCCATAATTGTTATTAATCTACCATGAAGTTGCCTAGATTTGATTAGAATTGTGCAACTGTAACCAGCACAAGTACTAATTAATTCATTTTGTAACTCCAGAAATGTGCACAAGAAAAAAACCTTGAAAGGGGTGTGCAATATGTAATATAATTGTAATGAAACACAAATACTGTTGAACAGTGCACTAACAGCAACCTGTTATCCAAGCACGTGGCGCATATCGGATGCACACTATGGTAATGTATAACAGACATGGGTGTGTAAAAAAGCGAAGTGAATTTGTTAGGCAATTCCTCTCGAGTCTGTAATGGTGGGGTTGATAGCCATGAATTGTAGTCATTTCCTCTTAAACTTGGTCAGAGTTTGTGAACAGTTTGCTCTGCTGAGAGGGAGGTGTGGCAAGCATAGTGAACTTGTTGAACTGACTCGTAAAGAAACACATCTGTACTACTTCTGTGTCCATGTAAAACTTCCATATACCACAAAATAACTGCTTGAGAATGAGCTAAATAAAACTGTACTATAAAAAGAGCACTGCAGTTCTATACTATTGAGAAAACAAGTCAAAGTATGGCACACTAAGAGCTTGTTGGCTGTGCCCTAAATTAAAGTGCGCAGTTATAAAGAAAAGGAGTGAAATATTATGTCGTACTGCCACCTAGTGTTTTTCTAACAAAACTACAAATACAGCAGTAACCTCAAATAATAAAAGATTTCATATTCTTGAAAATGTTTTTTAATGTTATCCATAATTTAAGTGGTCTATGCAATACATAATACTTTACTGTGAATAAATAAAACATTTGGTCACTGAAACTATGACAAAAACATGATGTAAAGTGTTATCAAATGATCCCATATAACATAAATACAGCACATTTCCATTACCATAAACATTTAAATACTTGAAATATTACTAATCCAATATGTACGAAGTTTACCGTTTACATGTTCTATTACAAATACTCTAAAGTGCAAACAGTTACAAATTTTTTTTTAATTGACCAGTCACAAATTCAAAAAACAGTGACAGCAGAACTACAAAAATAATTTAAAAAAACAATTTGGTCAGTCATCTTAGTGGTAATTTCAAAAAACACTTTTCCCAATGGAAAACCCCTCACATTGACACCAACAAACTTTCATGCTGTAGTAACAGTGGTCACTGAAGCTGGTGTCCTAGGTTTGAAGTGCTGCCCCAGTAGCCGTGCTTGCTGCGGTACCCCTGCTGGACCCAGCTGTGCGGTTTAAAGGAATGGCTGGGTCTGCAAGGGGGGCGGATCATGTAGTGTGGCCGCTGAAGATAATGCCCTTTCCCTGGGCCGAACTTCTTCCTTGGTACAGAATGCCATACTGGGGCACTGGCATATACAAGCTGTATTAATAAAAAAAAGATGAGAGCAGAAATAGTTAGAAACTATGTTTAAAAAGGCAATATATTTTACTGACAAAAGTAACTTAGCTAAAATACCCTTTAAAAATAGTCTACAATTCATAGCTCCACTTTCAATAAATGTACACTCAAAATATTATTTTTCATGCCATATCTGTTATACTCATTGCATAAAAACGTATATTCACATAAAAGTTAAAGAAAGTGTGCTCAACCAGCTGAAGAGGAGATGCAACCAAAAATCAAAGCAAAGGTGCAACACTCACTTAAACTTTGATTAAGAACAATAGATTTGTAACTAACATGTCTGAACAAAGGCTTTGAGGATGGCCAAAATGTTACTTGTTTTTGAACAATAAAGATTTAGCAAGTGTTGCACCTTTTCTTCAAGAAAAAAAAGCCCCTTTTACACAGTCTTTTTTTGGTAAATTACCGTTAAGAGACCATGTGCGAACAGGACCTCTTCAACAATACCAGTAAATCAGTAGCACTGCTGCTTTTAATTATTTTTCCTATCTAAACATGCACTAGACAAACGTCCAACCATTGCTCCATGTCTCGCACTCAAGACCTGCCTTTTTTCCCCCCATTCACCAGCACCGCAGCTGTGCAATAAAGTAACTGTGGTACGGTTAGTATCTATAATGTGTCTAGTGCAAAAACACTTTCTGTATAATCATCCTTATGCCTGTTACTTAGAAGTTTAATTTTTTTTTATCAGATCGGACAGATAGTGAAACTAAAGCACATTTCCTTATTCAGGTGGGTGAAGACGGCGCATCTTTTACAGGTAATTTCCGGTGACTGACATCAGAGATTGTGAATGAGTGTGGGTACTGATGTGTGAATGGTATCTTAGGGAAAAAAGAAGGAACGTTGTTGCTTGTGTGAACAGCACATTTGTATATTTACATGCTGGTAATGTAAAGGTAATTTCCCAGAATTACTGTGTGGTAGGGGCCATTAATTATACATTTCTTACAACTTTAAAAACAGACAGAAGATTTTTCTGTTAAATATTTGATAGAAATAAATCAAATCTAAATTTTCCCAGCTGAAGCCTCTTTAAAAACATCTAATCAGACACTTCTGAATAAAACGGTTGCCTAGTAACATTATAAGGAGTCCTTATAAATATTGTTAATATTGTGTTTTAGTCAACAGACCTACACTATTGTTCAAAGTATGAGGTCAGTAAGAATTCTTTTAAGAAATTAATTTTTAATAAGCAGGGACTGTTATTTTAAATTATAATATTTTACAATGTTACTGTATTTTTGATCAAATTAATGTCACTTGGTGAGTAGAAGAGACTTTCAAAAACGAAAATAGTAACAACTTTTGAACAGTAGTGTAACTGTGGCAATTTAGGCAATACAAACATATTTAAGACATTTTGTACCTGATATGGAGTGTGGTTGTAGCGAGGTGGGGTGTACAGGGCCTCTCTACAGTTGGTGTCCTCATCCGAGGAGGATCCGGAGTGGTAATCTGACGTGACCCTCTCCACAGCGCTCGTCACTTTCTTTGTCACATCCTCTTTATCATCATCATCATCACTTGAGAAGGTGGCTACAGTGAAACCATGATTCCTCTCGCCATACCTGTAGCCAATTCAGAAGGAAAGATGTCAAAAACAAACCAGCAGAGCACTTCTAAATAAATCTGCTTTATTTCATCAACTCACCTACAGCACACCTCTCCAGGGTCGACCCACAGCGTGAGCTCCTTAGGCAGACCGAGGTCCTTGTACTGCACTCCACTCTCAGCACAAGCTCTGAGCAATTCAGCATCCTCTTTATGAAAGCGGTTCACTCTGATGCACCTGCACAGGATACCTTTATAGCTCATTTTAACATGACACATCTGTTCTGACTATCTGTGAATCTAAGGAACTTGAGATCTTTGTATTAAGGATGTCATGAACACTACTGCTTAGAGTGCTGTACCTGAATGCTTGGCCCTTGCTGGGGTTGTCTGGATACCAGTGACCCTTGTACTTCTCCTGCAATGCTACCGTTAAACGCACCACAAACAGGTCCACCTTTTCCGCATCCAACTTCTCGTTCTTCTTTATCAACCGCTTCAGGAAAAATACCACCGCTGCTATTTCTTTCTTCATCGTTAGCTGTTCAGCTGAAATTCAGGTCCAACTTCTGTGAATACAGTGGCTTTCATGAGTACAAATACCCCAATGACACCCTGTGATATTAATTCCTTCCTATGAATATAAATTCATAAACAAAACAAGATTTTCAATTTAAAAAATCTGGTCATAAACAATACAATTGTGTAAATTAAATAATTATATAAATTAGGTGCACAAATGTTTTTTAAAGGATGCATTACATTGATCAAAATAAAATAAATAAACTAAGACATTTATTTCAAAAGATTTCTATTTCAAATCAATGTTGTTCAAAGAATTCTGAAAATGTGTCCACACCTTCCAAAAACATTAAGCAAAATAACACTGATAATACCAAGAAATGTTTGAACATTAAATCAGCATATAGAATCATTTGTGAAGGATCATGTGACACTGAGACTGCTGAAGTTCAGATTTTTGCCTGCACCGGGGTCACATTTTTAATTTATTATAAAGAATAGTTATTTAATTGTCATATTAACTATTTCCACGGTACTTTTGATCATATAAATGCAGCCTTGATGAGCAGAAGTCTAATTTAAAACCGTAAAAAATTGTACCGACCCCAAACATTTTAGCATAAATGCAAGTTGTTTATTAATTTCTTAAATAAGACATTAAATAATAAAAAAGAATAATCAACACATAAATGTTTTATTTCTACTGCTACTACTAAAAAAAATAACATTAATAAATATAGAAGATCCTGCTTCATACTTCTTTTTTTAAAGTTCAGAACAGGTTTCATTCTAAACCATCAACCCATCAAATTCGAAAACAACAGAAACATAAGCTCCTAAGATCTTCTCTCTATAGATAGTTCATCTAGTGTGCACTACATCAAGTGATCAACACAAAGCTGGGCGGTCAGACGGCGGGACAGAACAGCAGGATGGCGCGCTAAATACATCACGACCGTTTGAAACACAAGACCATAACAGAAACGAGCAGTAACGTTAGTAGTCTATGGACCTTAACGGTTTTTAATTTTCTAAAGTACATTACGTTTAATAATTACCTAAAAATTTAAAATTCTGCGTTGTAGTTTAACCTACCAAAATATTATCTACGTTAGAGCACTTGCGGATAAAAGACGACAGAAAAAAACAGTTCAGTCAGATTTTGTAAAGTATTGATGATTGCTCTTTATTTGCGCAAAAGCTTATTTGGTCAGTTAACGTAACGTTAGTCACACAGGAAAAATTCAGTTGCCCAACTAAACTTAAATAAGTAACAAGACGGCCTTGTTTAAATGTCACATATTAAAACTATACTCAATACTTAAATTTCCAGGTATTTCGCTTTAAAAAATATAAACATAATTATCACAAAACGAAATTAGCTAACTGCCTAGCCGAAGTTAAGGTGGCGTCGATTCGTTTTCTGTTGGCTTTTCTGACAGTTTCCTTTACAACCATTAGTTTCAAATAATTCTTAATTTAATATTTGGAGCTAATAAACATATCAGTTATACGCGAGCTCGCTACATCACTACAAACGGACATACTGACCGTGTTTTCCTTTCATCCACATGTGGACAACTCCTGCTGCCGCGCGCACAACACACTTCCAGATCTGCTCCACGCGAATAAGGGTGACGTGACTTTGTCTTGTGCGCATGCTCAAAGGAAATGATTCACGAGTCGATTCTTTTGAATCGTGAAGCGAAAGATTCATTGTAGTTGGTAGAAGCATATACATAACACATGCATAAAAAGGAAATTGAAAAAAGTAAAATAAAGAGAATTGATTACGTCTATGTGTAGAAGAGCACGCATATAAATAAACAAAGGACGGACGTGTTTTACTCCGTAAATTTGACCAAAATAAAGCAACAATTAATCAAAATAAGCATACCGCTCCGAATTCTATGGAAGCCCGTTTCCGCCGCCACTGAAGAAAAGATCATTCTTTACGTCCCATAAGAATGAGAACTTCTCGTCAATAATGCCTTAGTGTTTCTCCTAAATGAGAAAGCTTTCTCATAATAATGACTTACTAATCCAAAAAAGACTAACTCGCCGCCTGCGGAACTCAAGAGTGACAGCACGCTAGCGCCATCTGTTGGTCAAAGCCATGCAGGAACCCCGCTAACATTGCTTTGTTCTGTAATCTAAAGTGTATAATGCTATAGTCTTTCATTAAATAACGATTTCAGATCAATTATCTGTGTGTAGTCTTTTGTGTAATAGTTACTCTTCCAGATAGTTATGGCTTCAAACATTCTAGACCAATATTTCAGTTAAGAAATCCGGGCATTTTATGAAGAAATGAAAGCCATTACACATATAAACTTAATTTATAGATGTGTATTTCGATGATTTATTATTTTTATTAGCTGTCCCTTTCATGCATCACATGCAATGTTAGCGGTGTTCCTGCATGGCTTTGACCAACAGATGGCGCTAGCGTGCTGTCACTCTTGCGTTGCGCATGCGTCGAGTAAGTCTCTTTTTATTTTTTATTTTTTTTTTGTATTATGCTAAGTCATTATTCCGAAGAAAGTTTCTCATTATTATAGAAACTACGGTCCATTCTTATGAACAATAAGTCCTTTTTCTGAGAAATAGTCATTATTCGAGAAAGTTTTTCTCATTATTAATGACTCTAGCAGAATTATATTTTTTTTTAGTGGCGGAAACGGGCTTCCATAGAATTCAGTAAACGTGAAGTAAAGGGTAATGGGCCGTGGTCATTTAGGGAGAATTTTTTTTCTTTGGAAAAATAATGATAAAGTAAGGGCTGGGGTGCAATGGACTGTGGCATTTTTATAAATGGGACAATGGCGTCCTCTAGCTTGAAAAGGGGTGTTTTGCAGGCAAAGCTATTACCCAGAAGCCTGCTTGATGAAAACCAGTCAATTTCCATTGATGCATGGTTTGTTAGGACAGGACAATATTTGGCCAAGATACAACTATTTTGAAAATCTGCAATCTGAGTGTGCAAAAACATAAAAATTCTAAATATTAAGTTTTTCAATTGTAGTTCTTAGCAATGCATATTACTAACAAAAAAATAAGTTTTAATATATTTACAACAGGATATTTACAAAATATCTTCATGGAACATAATCTTTACTTAAAATCTAATTTATGATATAAAATTAATTAATATCCTTTTTTGGCTTAAAAAAACTCGATCTTTTGATCCATACAATGCAGCTGGCTATTGCTACAAATATACCCGTGCTACTTATGACTGGTTTTGTGGTCCAGGATCACAACTGATAAGCTGGTGAACTTATGATAGGGTGTCTGTGTTGTGAAAATTTGACCTATCCAGTCAGAATGACTAATTCTACCTTTAATTATTTCAATCTTGTCAGCAGGAAATTTTTATCAGGGCATGCACTACAGTCATAATAGCCTAGATGTACTGAACTGAGCTGGCACATCTTGTCAACAGGAAATACCTATCATGATGTAGCTACTCCCACTCTAATAAATGTGTTAAAAACGTGGGTAGCACTTCATACACTATCACAACGATGAAATAATATCACAACCTGGATTGCATGGGACACACTAAAACTGAAAACACCTGACAGTATGTTCTGAATTAGCAAAACATAGTATGATTCATGATTACACGTGTCAAGAGGAAAGTTTGTTGATGAATAACAAATATATTTAAATAATTTTTTTTAATACAAATGTGTAGATTATTATTTAAATGGCTCTGTGTCCAAACGCATTAGCTACATTTCTTGGAAGCTGGACTGAAGAAAGTGAAGGTTTTTAGGCATTCTACATTTCACAGAGAACTTGCTAAAACCTTCTCCACTTCACACAAAATCAGACAAAAAGGCCAGTTAAAGAAAAAAAACACCAATCAGGGTTTGAAACTTAGACACTTTATTTTTTGAGTTACAGGTCTACATGTCTCACTGGAATAATAAGATGGAATAATCAGTTTTGGGGAGGTGACAGTTGCTGTATGAAACTGGATGATGATCACTCAGTATTGAATACAGAACCACAGTCTTCAGTTCAGAGTCAGGTGTGACACTGACGCTCACATGCTGCTGACAAGCTCTGTACGGACAACCTTGAGAACAGATTATCGATGCAAAAAATTAATGAGTAGCTCTGATCAATGACAAATTCATAAAAACATGAGGACGGCATTGTGTTGGAGATAGCATCGTATTTTAAATTCAATGGCATAGGCCTACTCACACATTGCTGTGATGATCATGAGGACTGAAGTTAGCAGCGAAGAGATGAACAAAGCTATCTGAATATTATAACCTGTAAGTGAGAGATAATGAAGGGTCATTCTGTATTGTATTTATATTATGTGTAATGTATTTATATGATGTGTAATACCATTAAACCCGTCTCTGTTCCCGTAACAATCAGGAGACATGTGGAGTATTGTTGGTTGGCTCAGGGATGAGTGGTTTACCCAACACGAGTAGTTTACACAGTCAGATATATTCAGGTATGAATGGAGGGTGAATGATCCATCTGGGTTGGTTTTGTTAATGCTGTGTGTGAGAGAGGCGTTCTGAAATTCTCCATTTCTCATCCACAGCTGCTCTAGAGCAGAAGGGTAAAACCCCTCAGAGCTGCACAGGATCATGTGAAATCCACCCAATGCACTTATATGTGACACAGACACAACGGGGCGTGCTATATGAAATACAAGACAGTTATAATAAAATGCTTATTTATCAAGAGCATATACTATGCATGATACACTGTTATACAATATACATTATACACTCAAATGTCATTTTGTGATTTCTGTTTTTAGTCATAAAAATCTTACCAATCACTTGAACAAATGTTCTTTCTTCTCTCAAAAGCACAGGAGGAGGTGGTATAGATCTTGTCACAACACATTTGTAAGTGCCAGAATCATTTATCTGCAGATTTGATATCTCAAATGCCATTTGCACAGTTTCTGGAATCCAAATAAATCTAAAGTGATTTCTACATGGCCGATATATCCATGATTTGTTACTGTTCATTGCTGAGCAGCACAATGCACCATTAGTTTTCAGTTCCACTATGTCATCACTGTCAGTTGCTGGTTTGTAGTTACAGCTGATATTGACTGACATTCCTCGATGAACAGTCTGAACTGAGGTGTCGTTAAATAATGCATGTCCAGCTATAAACACTGAAAAAGACAGGACAGGAATAATACCGTAATAATAATAACAATAAACTTTATTTAACTGAATTGTTGCATCATACCATGTGTTAAA